>VDFB02193867.1:57128957-57181083 GCA_007258455.2 Sequoia sempervirens | reverse complement strand
TATATTATAACAGATCTTAAAATATTACAGGGCACACTATCCTTGAAATGCTCACAATTGGAGTACAAAATATATGGCTTACTCCCTAATTACAAAAAGATATGGATCACTACCAAGAATATGAACTGAATGGAATGCACCTTTTGAGTGTTGAGTACAATTCCAATTAAGCTCTGAAAGATAGAATATCCTGCATTGGATTGCAGGTATACAACAACTATCAACAACTACCACGTCTTGACACCATATCACTTTGTCGCACATCTTACATCATCACTACTTATCATCTCTATCTCTATGTATCTACATGTACATCTATATTTACATTTTTGTTCAATACAAGGATGTTATACACAATCACATCTTCATACATCAATTAGGTTGGCCTAATTGGATGTAAGCATATTCAACTCAAAATATCTTGTTGGCTTTAACATAAAAACTTCTTTGATGCTCTAAACAAAATATGCAAGACATAATTTAGGTCAACCCAAACCTAAAAAGGAAATTTTTAAACCTCCATGAAGTGTGCACCACATGTTCAAGTTGGCCAAAAGAAGATCATAGAAAAAATTGTAAGTCAAACTTCTGTCATTTATAACTTTCATCTAATTTGGCCTAGATTGTTGAATTCCTGACTAAATTTGTATCTGAGACCCTTGAATAACATATCAAAATCATATGAGCCAATATTCTACTCAATGTGATTCTAGACCTATTAGATCAATGTAGCACATACACATTTTGTTGGATGGGAAAATAATCAATCACCAAACAATGTTGGCATCAATGACAACAAAGCAAAGGAATCCTTCTTCATTCTTCCAACAATATATAAGTGGGAAAACAAAGAAGCCCCAAAATAGGCTAAAAATTGTTGATCTTATAAATCAGAGGAAAGCAAGTTGTATATCTCTTTAGAAGCTTTCCAATGATGTATTACAATTGAAAATCTAACAATCAGATCGAAAGTTATGAGCCCCAAATGTAACTATATCAAAATAAAATAAATAAAAAATAAAAAAGGGAACATCGAGAAGCCTCAAAACAAGTTGAAAAGTGTTGATCTAATGATGTATTATAATTGAAAATCCAATGGTCGGATTGAAAGTTATGATACCAAAAAGTTGGAACTATATAACAATAAAATACAAAATTTTCAAGAGTGGAAAAATTGAGAAGCCCTAGAACACGTTGAAAGCAAAGATCTTATAGATATAAGTAAAACATGTTGTAGATACTTTCACAGCCTTTCCAATGATGTATTACAATTGAAAATTCAACAGTCATCTCAAAAGTTATGACACCAAAAAGTTGTAACTATATAAAAATAAAATAAAAATCTTTCATAGTGAAAAAATGGAGAAGCCCCAAAACATGCTTAAAATTGTTGATTTAATAGATTTGAGGAAATCATGTTGTAGATCTCATCATAATTTTTACAACAATGTATTGCAATAGAAAATCCAACAGTCAAAAAATGGAGAAGCCTCAAAACAAGTTGAAAGGTGTCGATCTTATAAATCTAAGGAAAAGATGTTGTAGATATCTTTACAAGATTTTAATGATGTATTACAATTGAAAATATAATGATTGGATCAAACATTATAACCTAGAGAAGTTGTAACTATATAAAAATAAAATAAAAAATATTGCAAAGTGAGAAAACGAAGAAGCTTGGAATAGGTTGAAAAGTGTTGATCTTATAGTTTTGAGGAAAGTGTGTTGTAGTTATATTCACAAGTTTTCTAATAATGTATTATTGTAGACACTGAAATTGTCCTGATTGATATTATGCATCTGATTCTGATCAACTAACACTATTACTTCTAAAAATCATCTCAAAGTGATCATTTAATTGAATAATCAACATTATTTAATTAAAATCAGCAAATCCAGCTATTAATCAAATAATTAAATTTATTGATTAATTCATCCTTCTTCTAGCTAATTATTCATCTTATTTAATTAAATCAAATTATTTAATTAAATCCTCTCTTAATCCTTGCATTTGATTAAAAATTAATAAAATAAAATGCCACATCTCCTAATTCACTCCAATTACTTAATTATGGATTAATTAATCCTAAATCGGCTTTTTAATAATCATTATCAAATCCTCCAACTTTTAACTCTTCAAGAGTTAAATCAACTTTGGTCAACTAACCAGGTTGCACATAAAATCAATTTCTTCTATTTATCTAATTACTTCAAATATCCTCACAAAGGCATATTCTGAGGAATATTCCTCTCAACCACCTCTCATTGATTTCCTCTAAAAAGGTTTCCAAAACCTTTCACATCACCATTACTCTCACACAACCTTTCAAATCTTCCTACATCACCTCCTCAAATCTCATTTCAATTCCTCTTACAAGAAATTTTAAGAATTCTCAACCAGCATTTTCTCTTCCATCCTTGGGTATGTTGGGGATGGGTAAAGGTGGCAAGAGATGATGTATGGTATAAATAAATAATGATTTTTTTTTACTTAAGTGATGAAAGCGAAAAAGAAGGGTTTCCTAAAGGATTTTCTCAAACTTTCAATTGATGCAAATTATACTTTACTTTTGCAATTTAATAATGGTATTGTTCATTTTATTCAAATTACGACTAAGGTCATACAATTGATAGGCTAATTGAAAAAATCTATAACTTTCAAATAGTATCACATTTTTGAATCAAAACATGTATCTACATTCTCTTCACATACTATATATGATTCACAATAAAGAAAAATTAATTTCATGAAGTTTTGACCAAGTTAATTAGTCAGGCATACGAGTTTTTATATTTTTTAAAAATTTGTAATAAAAAATTCATAATTAATTATTTATTTGGAAAAAATTACAAAAAAATATGCATCCCATCAAGGCATGAGTCCTCTACTTATATCTAAAATCTTATAAAAATTATGTTTATTGGCAATTTAGGGTGGTTTAGGCAGACACTAAAACAACTTATTTTTCCCCTAAAATTTAAAAGTACCATTGCATTGAAATTTCAAATTTTCACCAAATGGATTTTAAACAAACCTATTATTAGTTTGAGAAACCTACATTCCATTTTCTACATATTCTATTCTTACATATTTTTGAAATAATATAGATAACTTATTCAAATTTTTACATCAAATTGCCTAACTCTGATTTTTCTAAATTTTTTGCCACTTAAGGGATTGTTTTTTCCATGATGATCCTGTGCATACCCTCCTCCACTCACGCATTTCCCAAAATGTGCTCCGCCCTTATCTAATAGAATTGTGACACTTGGAACAATCTCATTGGCTCTCAATTTATTCCACATTCACCAATTTCCTTCAATCTTCAACCCTTGGATTCTATAAATAGAGGCATCCTTTTCATAATATGGATCCACAACTTCATGCATTATTACTATAGCCATTTGAGTTCTTAGTTTTCCATCATTTTCAAGTTTCATATCTAGATTATAGCATTTTTAATCTTTGAATCATCAACAAATCATCAATCTTATCAAGGGATTGGGAAAGGGCTTCTTTCCACATCAAAGGAGCACCACTCCCCCATGGGATGCAGGTTTTGTTAATTCAATTTGATTTACATGTTATCTTTGATTAGTTTCTTGTTGTTTTTATTTTTTTCTCTTGAATTAGCTAAAGAATCTCATAGGGAGCATTAGGTTTGTGTTACTAACATGTTTGACATTGATTTTTTGATCTTTTGTTAGTCTATGTAGGTTTCATGCTCACAATTACAATTGAAAATCCAATGGTCGGATTGAATGTTATGACACCAAGAAATTGTAACTATATTAAAATAAAATAAAAAATCTTAAAAAATGGGAAAATGAAGAAGCCCTAGAACAGGTTGAAAAGTGTTGATCTTATAGATCGAAATAAAATATTTTGGAGATCTCTTCACAAGTTCTCTAACAATATATTACAATTGTAAATCCAATATTCAGATTGAAAGTTATGACCTCAATAAATTGTAACTATATAAAAATAAAATAAAATAAATTCAAGAGTGGAAAAACAAAGAAGCCTTAGAATGAGCTGAAAAGTGTTGATCTTCTAAATTTGAGAAAATCACATAGTAGATCTTTTCACATGCTTTCAAATAATGTATTTCAATTGAAAATCCAAAAGTTGAATCAAAAGTTGTGACTTCAAAAAGTTATAATTGTATAAAAATAAAATAAAAAATCTTCAAGAGCGAGAAAATAGAGAATCCTAAGAACATGCTAAAAAGTGTTCATCTTATAGATTTGAGGAAAGCACACATAAACTTTTTTCACATGCTTTGCAATAATGTATTACAATTTAAAACCCAACAGTCAAATCGAAAGTAATGACTCCAAAAAGTTGTAATTGTATAAAAATAAAATAAAAAATATTCAAGAGCAAGAAAATGGAGAAGCCCTAAAATAGGCTAAAAAATGATTATCTTATAAATTTAGGGAAAGCATGTTGTAGATCTCTTCAAAAAATTTCCAATGATGTATTACAAATGAAAATCCAATGGATGGATAGAAAATTATGACCTTGCGAAGTTGTAAATATAGAAAAATGAAATAAACTATCTTCTAGAGCAAGAAAATGAAGAAGCCTCAAAATAGGTTGATAAGTGTTGATCTTATAGATCTAGAGAAAGCATGATGTAGATCTCTTGACAAGCTTTCCAATGATGTATTAAAATTGAAAATCCAACAGTCAGATTGAATGTTATGAACCCAAAGTGTTGTAACTATATAAAAATAAAATAAAAAATCTTTTAGAACAGGAAAACAGAGAAGCCTCAAAATAGGTTGAAAAGTGTTGATTTTATATATCTAGGGAAAGCACACAATAGATCTCTTCACAAGCTTTCCAACAATGTATTACAATTGAAAATCCAATGGTTAGATAGAAAGTTATGACTTTGAAAAGTTGTATCTATATAAAATAAAAATAAAATAACTTCAAGAGCGGAAAATTAGAGAAGCCCTAAAATAGGTTGAAAATTGTTGATCTTATAGATCTAGGAAAAGCATGTTGTAGATCTCTTCACAATCTTTCCAACTATGTATGTTATAATTGAAAATCCAATGGTTGGATCAAAATTTATGACCTAAAGAAGTTGTAACTATATAAAAATAAATTTTGTTTTTCCAATGCAAGAGTCTTTTAGCAAGACAATCTTATCACAGCCAAAATTGCAACAATTTTAGGACATTCTAATCGCAGCCAGCCAAATTTGGTTATGCCAGTGCAGGAATCTTTTCAAGCCCATATTTTTAATGATTATAGTTTCTAATTTTTATTTGTGTGGATGCAAAGATTATGTACTAAGCTAGCTTGTTAATCATTTTAATACATGCACAAACAGGGAGGTGCCAAAGGAAGCTTAATGGGTTTCTGCAGAGCAATTGTGAGATTGGTAGTTCCTATGATGTTTGCAGATATCAAGTTGGTTTCATGTGTGTCATCATTTAAGTTTTCCTTCTTCAGGAAGCTAGATACGAAAATGAGTTTACAAAGTGCTTTTAACCATTGTTTGGCTCTAGAAAAACTTAGCTAAGTGAAAGTCAAGCGAAAGAATTGTGTAGGGTGTTATTCTGGGTTTCTATTTTTGCAGGCCTTATGGAGCTTAGAGTCAAGAATTACAAGGTGTCGGTGGTGGTGAGACCATGGGAAGTTTCATTTTCAATGTGTATCGACAAGGAAGAGTTACAACATGTTTTCAAGGTCAACTGCAAGTCTATTCTAAACTATATCAAAACCATCATTGGTGAAGATATCTTGCACATAGAGTTGTAGAGGCTTATATTCCCAGCCAATATTCTATCCATCTTCCTCTCTAACACGTTGAACTTGGTGCAGAATTTTAATGTTCTATAAACTATTGCTAGTAAGGTTGTTGATTGGGCTTATCTGGAGAATGATGCTCTATTACAAAGTGTCCAAAAATATGAGTTCACGATGAGTGATGGGCTGGTTGGTGGGTTGTTTCCTAGGAATTCCATCCATCATAAGAAACGGTATGCAAAAATTTTCTAGGGAATGATTAAATTATCAAATTTGTATGACTCTTCTCCCTTTCTGTATGAAGCTCTCAACAAATATTGCCTTGAGTTCTCTAAGGAGGATGTAGACTAGTTTAAGAAGAAATACCATGCTATTTATTTTCTAAAGAATCACAATTATGTATAGTTTGCAAGTGTTTTCCATTCCACACGTTCGCTTGGGTGCTCAGTGATATCCTAGAGTTCTTGATATAAACATCACAATTCCATTGTAGGCGGATGTAGCGAAGCAGAAGCAAGTGCAAGATGAAATTTCAGTGAATTTTCCTCATAGGGCTGGCTTCAAATCTATTTCATTTTACTAAGCTTTGAATGGGAATAGATTATATCTAGGGTTGGCATGTTTTTTATGTATGGATTTACTAGTAGTAGTACTGTATAGGGAGTCTATTATAAGAGTAATATAGATAGTGATAGAAGCATAGGGGATACCTGAGTGCCTATAGCATCTGCACTCATTTTGCATCTTTTTTGTTATTAGTTGCTTATAGACAATATGTACCTATCTATTAAATATTATTAATATATTATACAAGCTTAATGCCTTTGCTTAAAAAAAAACTATATAAAAATAAAATAAAAATTTTGAAAAGTAAAAAAATGGAGAAGCCCCAAAACAAATTGAAATGTGTTGATTTTATAGATATTAGGAAAGAACACTATAGATTTCTTTACATGTTTTTGAACAATGTATTGCAATTAAAAATCCAATGGTCAGATCAAAAGTTATGACTTTGATTAGTTCTAAATATATAAAAATAAAATAATTTTTTTAAAGAGCGAGAAAATGGAGAAGCCTCAAAATAGGTTGAAAAGTGTTGATCTTATAAATCTAAGGAAAGTACATTGTAGATCTCTTCACACATTTTCCAATGGTATATTACAATGGTTATCCCATATAAGTGGGTTACAATTGCATTAACGAACAAAAATTTCTTTGATGCTCAAAACAAAATTTGGTTGGGAAGGGGTTCACTGAAGATGGGTTCTTGAGAACCCCTTGTTGGCCTTTTTTTTTTATTACAAAAATGGTATTACTTTTTTTAATGTTATTTTAAGGGGGTTCTAACTAACCTCCTTCATTCAAAGGGGTCCAAGGGGTTTCATTTGAGTGGTGGTTTGCTAGAACCCCCATTTTTTGCCCTTGCCCCCCTCCATCTACAATTTTATGTAGTTTTTTAGGTTTTGAAGCTTAGATTGAGGATCAAAATGGAATCAACTTGACAAACCTCAGCTAGAGGATTATAGTCCTCGAAATGAGCTCTCCATCAAGTATAATTTTAATATATTTTAGTTTTATTTGTATTTTTTATTTTAATTAAACATATGTTTTTGACCGAAAATCAAGCTCTCTATTCTACACATATGAAAAATAGTAAATTATCAAAAAAAAATTCTAAAAAATTATCTAGGTGCTTGGTATTGATGCCCTTGATCCAATAAAAAATAATTGATGCATACCAAAAAAGTTGTGTTATATAGTACACCTATGTCTAAATTGCACTTGGTTTAACTTCAAAACTTAATTAAGAAAAAATATTCAATAACACACTATGAAACCAAATGAAGATGCTAGATATCATACTTACAAATCTAAATTCGAAAAAATTATAATTTTTTCCTTCATAGAAAAAAGTTGTGTTATACGGTGAACATCACTCTTTAAAAATGGTGTTTACTATTAAAAAACTAGTTTTTGAAGAGATGGAAAAATAAATTCAATTTGATTCCAAAATTTAAAAAATATATATTTATATCTCTATGACAAAATGTCTAAATCACTAGTTTGCATCATCTTCCAAATTCCTCATGAGAACATGTGTTGAAAGTGAAGATTTGATTAGGGTTGAGGCCTATTTCAGTTTAGCTAAATCTTTCTGTTGAGGAGGTTGGTCATGAGGTCTAATCTCCCTACCCTATGGTACGGTGATAATAAAGCGCCAGCGGCGCCTTAGGTCAGATTAAAGTTTTGACTTAACTGCAGTTTATAGGGGTCGCTGCAAATTCTGCGGTCTAAAAAAAAAATTTGAATTAAAGTTTGAACCAATGTACAAGTTTGGCCAAAAAGTGTAACCCACTATTGTGGGATCACTCACAATTGAAAATCCAAAGGTCGGATTGAAAATTATGACCTCGAAAAGTTGTAACTATATAAAAATAAATAAAAAATCTTCAAAGGGGGGAAAATAGAGAAGCCCTGAAATGAGCTAAAAAATATTAATTTTATATATATGAGGAAATCATGCTATAGATCTCTTCAAAAGCTTTCTAATGATGTATTGTAATTAAAAATTATATGGTAGGATTTAAAGTTATGACCTTGAGAAATTGTAAATATATAAAAATAAAATAAAAAAATTTCAAGAGTGAGAAAAATAAGAAGCCCTAGAATAGGTTGAAATGTGCTATCTTATAGATTTGAGGGAATCCACACTATAGATCTCTTTACAACCTTTCCAATGATGTATTACAATTGAAAATCCAACGATTGGATCAAAAGTTATGACTCTGAGAAGTTGTAACTATATAAAAATAAAATAAAAATTCTTTTAGAGCAGGAAAATAGAGAAGCCTCAAAATATGTTGAAAAGTATTGGTGTTATAGATTGAGGGAAAGCATGCTATAGATCCCTTCACAGGCTTTTCAATGATGTATTACAATTGAAAATCCAATGGTTGAATCAAAAATTATGATCCCAAGAAGTTGTAACTATACAAAAATAAAATAAAATAAATTCAAGAGTAGGGAATCAGAGAAGCACCAAAATAGGTTGAAAAGTGTTGATCTTATATATATTGAGAAAGAACATTGTGGATATTTTCACAAGCTTTCCAATGATATATTACAATTGAAAATTCAATAGTTGGATTGAAAGTTATGACCTTAAAAATTTGTAACTATGTAAAAATAAAATAAAAAGTTTTAAGAGTGGGGAAATGTAGAAGCATTGAAACAGGTTGAAGGTGTTGATCATATATATCTTGGGAAAGCAAGCTATAGATCTCTTCACAAGATTTTCAATGATGTATAACAATTGAAAATCCAATGGTCAGATCAAAAGTTATGACTCTGATAAAGTGTAACTATATAAAAATAAAATAAAAAATCTTTTAGAATAAGAAAATGGAGAAGCCCTAGAATAGGCAAAAAATTGTTGATCTTATAGATTTGTGGAAAGCATGCAGTAGATCTCTTCACTAGTTTTCCAATGATGTATTACAACTGAAAATCCAAAAGTTAGATCGAAAGTTATGACCCCTAATAATTTGTAACTATATGAAAATAAAATAAAAAATATTCAAAAGGGAAAAAACATAAAATCCCCAAAATGGGTTAAAAAGTGATGATCTTATAGATCTAGGTAAAGCATGTTGTATAAATCTTCACAAGCTTTCCAATGATTTATTACAATTGAAAATCCATTAGTCGAATCAAAGTTATGACATGAAGAAATTATAAGTATATAAAAATAAAATGAAAAATCTTGCAAAATGGAGAATTCCTAGAACATGTTGAAAAGTGATTATCTTATAGATCTATGGAAAGGATGTTGTAGATCTCTTCACACTCTTTCCAATGATGTATTACAGTTGAAAATCCAATAGTTATATTGAAAGTTATTATCCGAAGAAGTTGTAACTATATAAAAAATAAAATAAAAAAATCATCTAAAGCGAGAAAATGAAGAAGCCTTAGAACACATTGAAATTTTTTGATCTTATAGATCTGGGGAAGGCACACAATATATCTCTTCATAGGCTTTCCAAAAATGTATTACATTTGAAAATCCAATATTGAATCGAAAGTTATGACTCTAAGAAGTTGTAACTATATAAAAAATAAAATAAAAATCTTTGAGAGTGGGAAAACATCCATGGAACAGGCTGAAAAGTTATGATCTTATAGATTTTGAGAAAGCACATTGTAGATCTCATCAAAAAAATTTAGTGATGTATTATAATAGAAAATCCATTAATAATCGGATTGAAAGTTATTACTCCAAGAAGTTGTAACTAATATAAAAATAAAGTAAAAAATATTTGAGAGCAAAAAATGTAGAAGCCCCAAAACAACTTGAATTTTTTTGATATTATAGATTTGAGGAAAAGCTTGATGTAGATCTCTTCACAATCTTTCCAATGATGTATTTGTTGTCTCCAAATAGTGCACCCTTGCCAAGTAAACTCAGCCTATTGGTGAAACATTGGAAAGCTTCCTTGATTGTGGGCTCAAATTTTGGAAGATAACCTCCAGAGTAAGTTGGTGCTTATGGTACTCACCTAAAACTAACTAAACTAATTCCTTTGTAGAGGAAAGGGTAAGGAAGAAAACATAAAAATGAAAACTAACTCCTAGGGTGATTCACCAAAATGTTATCTAAAACTTGTAAAGTTGCGTGTACACACGGTTTCAACCAACAACAAAACTTGACTTGCACAACTCAATACCTATATGCTTTTGTATTAATATTTCATAAGGAGGATATAATGTATAAAATCCTAAAAGGAAAAAATATTTTTCACAACTCAAATCACTTGCATCTCAACACAACTTATAACCTGCAAATACATATACTTTCTACACAAAGGTGCAACTAATGAGATACAAAGACAAGGAATGAGATAACTTCACAAGTAATTGCATCAATCATTTAAATGCACAAAATAGAATAGAAAATGAAGGAAAACTTGCCTATCTTCATTGATCTCCAAGGTGTAAACTGCTATACATGTCTATAAAAGAGAGTTACAAATATTGTCTTCTGCTGAAAATGACCTCCAAAGTCACAATGTAGCAAAAAGATGATAAGGAATAACTTCAAAAATGAAGTTTGAAGTTACTTATTCTTTTCCAAGTAGCTCCACAAGGATAGGGACTTCAACCTCCCTTGGTCGTGTACAACAATAAAGCCTATTTTTTAGCCCCTTAAAAGACTCCAAAAAGGCTTTAAAATGAAGAAAAGGTCAAGGTTTGACCTCTCCTACCATAAGGAACTAAAAAATGCTTCTAGATGCTCTCATTTCCCTCCAAAACCAAGTCAAAACTACCCCTACATTATTGGTACTTGTTTGACAACCTCCTCAACTTCTCTTATATGCTTGACATAAACCATAAATCTCCAACCATATCCCTTTGACTCGTTCTTAGAAACAAATGCCTCACTATTTTGCATTCACATAACACTAATAAAGTGGTCTATAGCACACCACTTTAATAAATGTTTTACATTTTGAAAAGTTACAAATTTATGCAAAAGGAGAACATTTGACTTCAAGCCTATGTTTTTGAAAGCTAGACTTTGCAAAATACAAAAGTCTTAAATGGGGTACACTTAGTTACTAGGCATGACTCAATGCAAGGTATTAATTTGATGGATACAAGTTTAAAAACAATGAAAAAATTCCTATGGGAGGTTGGCCACTTAGGGCTTTGGAAAACCCTAAAGACAAAAGTTGTGCCACACATTCATTTCATTTCATTTTTGTAACTTTTCACTCTATTGGGTGCCACCATGGTCTGAACCCAAGCTTTCATGGAGTCTTTGGAGGGTTTTTTGGGGTTGTTTCATGCGAAATGCATACTAGTATGGTTTCATTTCCTGCTAACAATACTGATGTATTTTTTTTTATATGAGTCTATGTAGCTTCTGAGCTCAATATCTTTCCCTTCTATAGAGTTTTTAGTTTTTGAAGGTGTGGACATTGGCTTAGCTACAATAAGGGTTATTTCTTGAAGTGAAGACTAGAAATTACACAGTAATCTATTTAAATCATGTATTTTTACAACCAAATGGCTGGGAAATTGAGTATGATCAAGTGCAAGATATTGAACATTAGGTTGATAATTACAAACAATTGAGTAAGTCTTTTGGGTGCCACTTAAAAAATCCAAGGTCCACTTCAATTTTGTTGCCTCTATGTCTGACAAGCACACTGATAATCTATTCGCACTAGTTGACAATGTCCTTGGAGAAGAACACTACATTGAGCTTGGGTTGTAGAAAGCTTGTATGCATCAAAACACTATGGTTTGAATGTCATATCTAGAAATATTAATTGAGAATAATTGAGGGGCCAAAAAATATCTTTTCTTCCCTCTGTTGCTGAGTTTCATGGCCATTTCTCCTTTTTGCATTCTGGGTTTCATTTTCTTTCTACATAGATTTAAGGTTTAAATGTGAAACCCTAGGCCGAGCTTGAGAGTTTCAACTCTGGAATACTCTATTTTGCTCAAAACCCTAAGGAAAACCTGCTATTCTTGTAGGGTTTCATTATCATTACTCATGAAAACATTCTATACCTTGAACTGTACCTCTCTATTTTTCTAGTTTCATGAATGAAATGAACATGTTGCTACAAGTTTTGAATGATTTGAGTAGACTTGTAAAATATATGATGTATCCATGAATAGTGCTACCTCTATTTTCTATTGATTTGAAAGAATCATTGATTCATAAATACAAGGTTTGATGCATTATTCCTCTGTTTGTTCATTTTATAATGCTTTTTTTGACACTATTTTCTCATTGTCCTTATGAATAGCACAACTACTAAACTCATGAATGTGGCTTGATATAATGCCCACCTCCTGAAGGCTATACATTGCATCATCTGTCTTCAAATTTTGTATATCCCCATGCCCTTTTCTATGGAGGCCATCATGATATAACTCACTGTCTTCATGTACTTGAAACCCTATTTGGTAACACTATCCCTGTGACCTTTACTCCACACATTTTTATGACTGTCCTTGCAACTTGTTTCTATGGCTTAGTGTCTTCAATGTATTTTCAACAAAATGTAATTCATAGCTTACTATATTTTCAATGATGTGAAATACAAAATGATGCATAATTGTTCCTTACTCATTGTGATTCCATTGAGAAAATATTTTCCATTTATGATAGTGACCTACTAGCTCACTATTATGGGTGATGAGTACTTTCTCAATGCTGAAAAAAAGATGAGTTTACATTCTTATTCCTCTTAAAACACAATAGGGCAACATGCTAGGCTCAAACCTTGTGGGAGCCCATTTTACTCCACATGCTATGATGTCAAATGAAAATAATCTAGCAATGAAAATTTCACCTATACCTGCACAGTGAACAAACATGTTAGATAAAAAATGAAGGTGAAAGCTTCCATTGATGCTTCATGATGATTGATGATACTCCTCTACTTTTCTTGATATTTGTGATGTTACAAAATGGTTTTAATGCCTTAAGAGAATAAACTATATATTTGTTGATATAGTATATGCAGAGAATATGGGTCCTGAGCTCTAACACAACTTTCTCATCCCTCACAAGCATTTCAAGTAGCAACAGGTAAACTCCTGGAGCAACCAAATGAGAGGGACTGAAGCAAGGATGCAACAATTCAACTTGGGGTTCATCATTCAATAAATGAAAAACCCCTGTTCCTTTCATATGCTCTTCTTTTTATTTAAATGTATAGTTTACTTTTGTATTGCATTGAATCAATCATTCCCATGGATTGTGTGGGACACCATACATTTGTAACTATCAATAAAAGACAACATTTGTGCAAAATTTGTGCAATATTTCTATTGTATACATTTTCATAATGAACTGCAATATTTCTATTGTATACATGTGCATATGAATAGAAATTAGCAGAATTGAATGTGTACCTTTATCTTTATTTTGCAAAAAATATCTCAGCCCTACCTGATTGAGCTGGAAGCTAAATTAGGTAACATTATTACAACTGAAAATCCAAACATTGGATCAAAAGTTATGACATCAAGAAATTCTAACTATATAAAAATAAAATAAAAAAATCTTGAAATTTTGAAAAACAAAGAACCCCAAGAATAGACTGGAAGGTGTTGATCTTACAAATTTGAGAAAATCACACTATAAATATTTTCACAAGCTTTCCAATGATGTATTACAATTGAAAACTTAATGATCAGATAAAATGTTGACATTGAGAAATTGTAGCTATATAAAAATAAAATAAAAATTTTCAAGAATGAGAAAATTGAGAAGCCCAAGAATAGGCTAAAAAATGTTAATCTTATAGATCTAATCATGTAGTAGATTTCTTCACAAGATTTACAATGATGTATTACAATTGAATATCCAACTATCAAATCAAAAGTTGACTTTGAAAAGTTATAATTGTATAAAAATAAAATTAAAAATCTTCAAGAGCAAAAAAAAAGGAGAAACCTTGGGACATGTTGACAAGTATTGATCTTATAGATTTGGGGAAAAAGTGTTATAGATCTTTTCACAAGCTTTCCAATGATGTATTACAATTGAAAATCCAATAGTCAGATTAAAATTTATGACCCCGAGAATTTGTAACTACAAAAAAAAAAGAAAAAAAATCTTCAAAAACAAGAAAAAGAAGAGGCCTTGGAACAAGTTGAAATATATGATCTTATAGATTTGAGGGAATCCACACTGTATATCTTTTTACAATCTTTCCAATGATGTATTACAAGTGAAAATCTAATAGTTGGAATGAAAGTTATGACCTCAAGAAGTTGCAATTATACTAAAATAAAATAAAAAATATCTTAGAGCGAGAAAATGGAGAAGCCCCAAAACAAGGTAAAAAATGTTCATTTTATATATTTGGTGAAGACACACTGTAGATATATTCACAAACTTTCCAACGATGTATTACAATTGAAAATACAACAACCAGATCAAAAGTTTTGACCTCAAGATGTAACACCTCTCCAAGGAACCCTAGAGGACAACACTCACTAAGCCACATTAATGGTACAATTTTTTTTAAAATGAAATAACAATAGATTGCATGATACAATAATCTAAACCTAGGTCCTCTAAGGTTCCCCAAATGCGCTACTTACAAAACTAATAATCAAGATGACTATAATTATTTTCATTAACTTTTCAAATGACATGAGTAATCTAACATGCAAGTTTCATTTAAAACACCACATTAAATGTTTCTATATTATTTACTTCCATACCATGTCATCTAATAATCAACATTAAACAAGAAATTTTTTAGCCAACTAGCATATGCGAGATACATCATATTACAATATCCATTACAAGAAGAGTACACAAACATTATTACAATATTTTCATCAATGCTTCCCTTAGTACATGTGGAAAGAATACATTAGATTACAATAAGAGATACAAATGATAATACATATAAATAAAGGTTGTCTTCTCGAATAGGAACTAGAACTGGAGTCCACAACATCAAGAAAAAATCTCCACGCACACAAACATGTAGCAAAAATACCTAATGGAGGAAAAAGCACCAGCTTCTCGACCATGTGGAACCCTAAGGTCCACCCCCCGTGCTAGGAGATAACATAAGGTCCCACAAAATACATACAATTAAGAAGACAACAAGCTAACATAAACAAGGGCTATACATGACTCCAACACAACACTGCTAATAACATTAACAACACATACAACACTTACATCGCTTCTAGAGGCATTCACACAATAGAAGGAGAAATCATAACTAGGGAATGCTAGATTGTAATAGGGAGGAGTGTCATCACATAGCTTGATATGGGTTATCCTAGTAGAACTTCCTAGGCCTTGGCCGCCATCTTGGGTTATCCTGGCAGCCTCTACTGATCCTTGGCCCCCATACAAACTCATGCAGAGTCAACATACATTTCATGAGGACAAGGTAGTTGATCTTTCCATTCTAGGCCTTCCCATCTCATCTCAAGCCTAAACCAAAATTTGAGCCATGAGTGAGACATATCATTATCTTGATTAATGTGAAATCTACCCATCCCCCTAATTCATTATTAAAATTATCACTAGATTAAGAAACCCTCGAATGGGTTATCTTGGACACCACTTTGGGTTCCAAACCCCATTGAGATCCACTCCCCCTACTTGCAACTAGTAAACCCTACACATCAAGCAAAGCATTGACCATATTGCACAATTATCAATAATCACATGAATACCGATCAAGACAAATGAACCCATGTCCCAACCCTTAGCCATAATTCAACCATCATGAACAGGTAGTACAACACTTAGGGTTTGCATTTCCAATACACATATGCATACCCTTCACTAGAATGACATTACAAAACTCATGAATCCACACATCATAGGGGAAACTTCCTTAGGATTTACATTCCACTCAATACACATAACCCAAAACATTTTCATAGAGGTAATTAGGAGTTCTTTGCCATAATGGAGAAAAACGGGAATTGGGCTACAAATCTAGGAATTAGAAATATCTTTGAATCCTACAATTTTAAAAGGGTACTACTTGACACAACCTTTCTCTGTCTTCCATTTTTATTATTTTTCAATTTATTAAGCAAACATTTTATATCTTTATCTACTATTGGTTGTTGTGGGTTTAATCTTTTAAATCCCTAATACTAAAATATTTACCCAAAATAGTTTATTTTCATAACCTTCAACACTAAAAAAAAATAACAAGAGACCATGTTTTGCTTCATCTACTTGATGTGTAGTTAATATACATTGTGTAATTCCTATACGAATTCAAAGACTCTATATTGGAGTAGTATTTTCACAGGCTACGTTGAATATTAAGTGTTCAGTTTTGTTCCCTTAGTGTCCTTGCGCATAGAAGAATGCATCATTCTTGTTCATCACATCATTTTCTTGTAGCATACCATGTGTCTCTTTTAGTATTGGCATTAGATGTTAAAAAGAGTCGATTTCAATCAAGATTATGCTATCTCTAGTGATGGATAGTGTATCGTACCTATTTTTTTATTATGATGGTAGTGTGCAAGGGATAACCTCAAATCTCCCAAACCTATCACAAGAACCGAAACTGGTAGTTAGAAATAGTTACAAAACAATTATTCTCCAAAATCGTCCCAGTCTAGGTTTTCGTATTAGAATCAACGTCTAAAATGGATTAGACTTAGGGCTAGTTGTATCAGGTTTTTTTTTCAATGAAATGTCTCCTTGCATTGAGAACACAAGCAAAGCTTACAATGTTAGGATGCGTTTAGGGTTCTTCATTAATTCACTGATTTTGAGAGCTTCCTTGCAAAAATATATTTTGTACACATTCTTTTCTATTATTCTTTTGTTCTCTATGACCTCATTCTTTGTTTGGCGTATGTCAACAAGACTGTGTGCCTTTTCTATTTTCCCATTTCTCCATAAACTGATATTTGCATCCTTTTCTATCAGATGTGGTAGATTTGGTGAGTAGAGTGAATTGTTCCAACTAAAAGAGTTTTTTTTTTTTTCAACTAGAGATATAATGTATCGAGTCTATAATTTTAATCAATACAAGAAATCTCTTTCCTTATAAAACCTTGTATATTTTGCTTGGAATCTTACTTTTAGAATTAAATTTTTCTGTATCTATTTCTTAATGTCTATGTGGGAAATTAAGATGCAAATTATCCTTTCCATCATAATCCTGGTGGTCCAATAACGTATCATGACTTATAGAATGATCTGTTAAAAATAATAATAGGATTTCTCACAATTACAATCCTCTTTAATTCTTTTGGTTTTCATCATGTTATAGGTATTAAATTTTAGAACTCTTAATTTAGAAATATAATTGCAATTACTCTATATCCATTAGTGTTTGCAAATTCAAACTACTATCCATTAGTAACAAATGTTAGATGGAATTGAATTGTTTTGTATTATTTCTATAATTTGAATTGTGGGGATTGTTTAGTTATCTCTTTATTTAATTAATAGGTTTTATCCATCTAAATAACATTTCACCATATTTGGTCTATATGTCTATAGCTATAAATTCAATTATATATTTAAGTTAGTATCATCAATCTTAAGTCATCTTCATCCTTAAAAATGTTTTTATTGTATTTTGTTGAGTGGTTATCACATTGCATTAGTGTAGTAGTTTTGATCATTTAATCTAGTTATTATTGTTATTTTCATGATTTATCAACAATTATAGGATTGATAGAATTAACTCTATTACCATTTGATAACATGCACCATAAAAGAACATACATAACATACAACACAAAGTTTATACTATGTTAACATGATCCATTAGAGGCTTTCGTTTTATTTTATTTTTATTTAATTATGGAGTTACCATTAGTTGCGACACTTAATGTACCAAACTATAATTTTCTTAATGAATATGACTAAGTAGGTAATGGAATAGTTGTGAACCTAATTAAGGGACCTATGTCAAATTAACTATATGGAATAAGAGAATTAAATATAATTTATTTTTTTAGGTATTTACTTAGGGAATTTTTTTGTTGAACTCTTGTATATTGTAGGTGAGGAGATTAATATCTCTAAATAATCTTACTTTAAGAGGCTAAATATGATAATTAAATTAGTAGTTGAGTAACTTTGATTTCAAGAGTAATATTGCAATTGTACGAGTAAATGGTAAAGTTATAATTGCTTGGACTATTAGAAATAATAGAAAATTCATTTATGATTCTGTGAATGTAAGTGAAGAAATAAGAAGATTAAGTAATAAAGAAGATTCTAATTGGATAGTTACAGTTAAATTAAGCATTTAAAAGTTATGGATAAGGGAATTGGGTAATTATTATTAAATTGATTATTTTTTTTTTGTAGATAAATGGTTTGTTTATTTACTTAAAGTGAATTGATTTACTTCGTTTTAGCTAGTTGAAAGTTAGGGTTCATTAAAGGAGATAAATGAATTTATAGTGCCCCTTAGTTTGATTTATGTTTCTGATAGTGACTTGTTTGTATTTGGACATTATGATACTTTTCTTGGTGTTGGATTCATAGTTATGATAATACTTTACCACTGATGTTTATGCTTATGCCATGCTTAGTAGATCGATTTAATTGATTGTGTGGATTAATTTTGCTATGGGCACCATGTGATCATCTGATGTATGTCCTTATCATGTTGTTAGTATCTAATTATTGTGCATTGATATGTTTTGGTGAAGGGGAGCATATTCACATCACTCACTTTTGAGTGCCCTACGATGCTACGAATTTCCTCTCATAGTGTGTTTGACTGTATGACTATGTACATGTTCAACTATGTTGGTTTGTTGCAGGTTGTAGGTACTAGGCATCAACTCCACCTCAATTGTTAGGTTTGAGCATGCCTTAAGCCCAATGTAAATCATTGATGGAGATAGCATTAGGTCCCTTGTTGAGCCATCCTCCTTGATGAGAATGAGTATTCATTGTTACCCTGGTAGTTTTGTCATGGTCTTGCCTTCCATTTCATTGTGAGGTCAGGTATTGTTTGGTATTCTATTCATTTGATTAATTTGGTTGAGTGGTGCTTTGATTGATTATTATATCAAAATAAAGATTATTGTAGTTAAAAGGTATTTTGATAATTTAAATAAATATTTTAATACATTTGTGGTTTTGAGGAATAAAATATTATTAATATTTTATTTGGTTTAAATAAATTTAAAATATTGATTTAATAAAGAGATAAAAATAAATATATTTAATTAGATGGTGGTACAAATAGAATTAAAAAGGTAAGTTAAATTTAATAAATTAAATATTTTAAAAGTGGATTTATTGTGTGTAAATAAATGAAGATATGTCTTTAAATAAACAAATTGGAGAAGTGGGAGTGAACGATAGACATGAAATTTAATAAATTAAATAAATAAAAGAAGAGTTGTATGCAACAATGGACATAGTGGAGTGGCTAATAAATTGGTTAATTAGCTAAAAGAAAGGGGCTTTTCAACCATATCTGGAAACTAATCTTGTTTCTTCTTCCCGTGAATGTTCTTGTTCTTGGAAGCTTTTCTTCTATTTTTTAGGAGGTCTTGGGAATTGGAATTCTACAGTGTTTGTTGAGTTATGAAGTGTGTGGAAGTTGCAAGCTAGAAGTGGTGAGCTGAGCATCAATCTTCACTTTGACAGCGGGAGAAGCTAGGTTCCTTTGTTAATCTCAATTCTAAATCTGTAGAAATGAAATGGAGTACTTGTGTTTTTGAAACAAAACAATTTCTTGTTAAGTTTCTAAGTTGTGCAAGTTGTAAACTCATTGCCTGGGAGTTTCAAAGTCTTTCTTGTAAATCGTATTCTACATGTGCTGTAGATTTCCTGAAGTTATTGGAAACCCATTTCTTTTGGGAAATTTTATGTTATTATGTTACTCGCTTTATATTCCCAATTTGTCTGCAATTTAATAGAGTGGTTCAATTGTTCCTCTTGAAAAATCCTTCTTCTTCATATAGGCGCAATTCTCCATTTTTGCTTCTTCAGATGCCTTTGTGATTTCACCCTTTACTCATAGCTAAGTGTATAGTAACTTGAGTGATTGGCGTTCCTCTATTGCTAGGGTTACTACAGAACTCTTAAACGAATATTTACATGTGTTGGTGTCATCGTTGGCTTATAATGTTGGCATCAAATTGTGGTTGTCTTCCTTTTATTCCCTCTCTTTCCCTTGCTCCTTGTTGAGTATGGCGGCCTGGAAAGGAAATGAGCCCTTCTTGTTTTCATTGAATATGTGCTATGGTTTGCTTCACATGCCTCTATTTGGTGACCAAAACTGTAGTGCATTCCTATGCTAATGTTTGGACAACAATCGCTGGTTTGAGTTTGCTTGACTGTATAAGCGTAATTGTGTCAATTATTTCCCTAGTGTAGAATATTCAAAGGGAACCCTATTGCGCTTAATCCTCCAAGCCTCTATCTAAGCGTGCATTGCATGTGTGCTATGATTTTTGTTTAATGCATTGGCATTCATTATAGCTGACATTGTATATGCACTTATTGTATAATAACACTT
Source organism: Sequoia sempervirens (assembly GCA_007258455.2). Taxonomy (NCBI): domain Eukaryota; kingdom Viridiplantae; phylum Streptophyta; class Pinopsida; order Cupressales; family Cupressaceae; genus Sequoia; species Sequoia sempervirens. The sequence goes on along the minus strand of VDFB02193867.1, from coordinate 57,160,287 downwards.
TGGAATTTGTTATGTCTTGCGCTATATATGCGCTACAATATATTCATACTCTTTAGTATTGGTGGTGTCTTGCACTATATATGTGTTGTATTGTATTCAAACACTCTGATAGTCGATATTTATATATGTATAAAATATATGCATTTATATTTGTAAGCCCTTATATATATTTTTGTATGTCAATGCATGAAGGCTTACTTTTGTATGATAATGTTGAGCATAGTGTAATATGTGTTTTGGGAACCAAACTTTGTTTGATGATATACTAATATGTGAATATAAATATATAAATATGTGTGTATATATATACTGAAACATGTATATATATTTATATATATATGTATATTTCTAGATATATATGTGTGTGTGTACTAACATTTGTATATTACTTTTATATACAAATCTGATTTATTATTTTGGTAACAACAATTGGAAAGTATATGATTACTTGTATATATATGTATATATATAGGAATTTATGTATAAATATATATATATATATACTTATATAATTGTTTATTTAGGTTGTAACGAAAGAAAAACTTTATCTTAAGAATATTTGTTTTGTCTAGAATAGTAGATTAGAAATTAAGTAGGAGAAGATTGCTTGAATCATAATCTGGATGACTTGATTAATAAGAAGATTAAGTTATTTACCTTGTTATGTATGAATAATGATACCTTTTAAGGTTACAAGTAGATGAAATTAATTCATCATGTATTTCTTAATTACTTAATTGGGATTGTGTATTTATATGTTGAATATAGAATACAATAATTACTTGGGAAATATTGTCTCTCTAAAAGTAATGTTGTTGTTTATTAGTTTGGGAATATTGTGCTTGATTTTGAGATTGGATTGTTTTGGGGTATTATTGTTGCTACTCTATAGTAGAGTTTTTTTGTGTTATGAGATTAGGAGTCTTCTAGAGGCTTGGGAGTTTTGTTATTAGTTTAATCATTATGTTAGATTCTTGAAGTGAGTAATATTGTGTTTGTGATATGTGGATGAAGGCCTTAGCCATGCACCATTTAGCTGTTACTATAGTTGTGTTTGAGAGTGAGATGGTCCATGCCTTGCTCAAGATATGTATTTTGTGGTTTTCATTTCATGTGCATGATGGTGTTTCCGCTATTGACTTTATTGGGTCTCCTATCTTCTAGTACGGGGAGTGGCTCTCAATGGGGGCCGATGCACAAAGTGGTGCTAAGGTTATCCATGTGAGAGTTTCCTAATTTAGTGATAACTTAAAATTAATTAGGGGGTTGGGTAGTTTACACATTAATCAAGATAAGTGAATGCCTTGCCCATGCCTGTAGTGCTCATTTAGGCTAAGGATGGGTTGAGAATGTTTGGTTGGAAAGACTAACTTCCTTGTCCTCATGAAAGGAATATTGGTTCCACATGTGTCACCCTATGGGATTGACACCTAGTGAGAGGCTATCAGGATAACCATAGATGAGGGTTGGCGTCTATTGATAGATTGTTAGGATAACCCATTCTAGGACCATGCAATGACACTCTTCCCTCTATAGACTAGTATTCCTTATTTTTTTTCTCCCTTGACATGTGATGTCCTCTAAAAGCAATGCATGTTATTATGTGTTGTTAAGTTGTTGCATTTCCATTTTTCATCTATTTAGTTTCATTATGTTAGTTGGTTGTCACCTTGTTGTCATTGTGGTGGTGGGACCTTATAGCTATCTCCTAGCATAGGGGTGGACCTTAGGGTTCCACATGGTCGGGTAGAATGTGACTTGTACTCCATTGGGTTTTCCTCACTTTTTCTTGTGTTCATGGTGACTACTCTTGGATATGTAGACTTCTACTTTTGTTCCAATTCATGTGGACTATCTTTCATGTACTTGTATTGTACTATAAAATAGTTGTATCATGCATAGTACTCAGATGTATATTCTTCCCTTTTAATATTGGGAAGCACCATTGTAATGATGCAAAATGTTGTAATTAATTGTAAACTCTCGCTCGTAATGAAAAATGTAAATGATGTTTATTGTATATGATTGTTAATTAAATGAACTTAGATGTAGTTATATTGATGACATGAATTGGATGTTCTCATCTGTTAATCATATTATGTAATGGATTTAATGTACTCATTAATGTTAGGAAAATCATGTTTAATGGATTAATCCTTATTAGTTTGGTTATTGGGATTCTAGTAGCGTAGTCATGGAACCTTAGAGGACTTAGTGTTGATTACATGTTAACTAATATTATGCAATCCTAGTTGTTGCACTTAAAAAAAAAAAATGTTCCATTTTAAGTGTAGTAGTGTGTTGTCCTCTAGGGTTCTATGCAATGACACTCTTCCCTCTATAGACTAGTATTCCTTATTTTTTTTCTCCCTTGACATGTGATGTCCTCTAAAAGCAATGCATGTTATTATGTGTTGTTAAGTTGTTGCATTGCCATTTTTCATCTATTTAGTTTCATTATGTTAGTTGGTTGTCACCTTGTTGTCATTGTGGTGGTGGGACCTTATAGCTATCTCCTAGCATAGGGGTGGACCTTAGGGTTCCACATGGTCGGGTAGAATGTGACTTGTACTCCATTGGGTTTTCCTCACTTTTTCTTGTGTTCATGGTGACTACTCTTGGATATGTAGACTTCTACTTTTGTTCCAATTCATGTGGACTATCTTTCATGTACTTGTATTGTACTATAAAATAGTTGTATCATGCATAGTACTCAGATGTATATTCTTCCCTTTTAATATTGGGAAGCACCATTGTAATGATGCAAAATGTTGTAATTAATTGTAAACTCTCGCTCGTAATGAAAAATGTAAATGATGTTTATTGTATATGATTGTTAATTAAATGAACTTAGATGTAGTTATATTGATGACATGAATTGGATGTTCTCATCTGTTAATCATATTATGTAATGGATTTAATGTACTCATTAATGTTAGGAAAATCATGTTTAATGGATTAATCCTTATTAGTTTGGTTATTGGGATTCTAGTAGCGTAGTCATGGAACCTTAGAGGACTTAGTGTTGATTACATGTTAACTAATATTATGCAATCCTAGTTGTTGCACTTAAAAAAAAAAAATGTTTCATTTTAAGTGTAGTAGTGTGTTGTCCTCTAGGGTTCTATGGTGTGGCGTTCCACATGGTATCAGAGCCCAAGGTCTAACACTAGGTACTCTAGATATATATAAGATCCCATTATGTTGTCTTAGTTGTATAGATTCTGAAGTTTATGTTTCCCTTTGTTGTCCTCACCTAACACCCTAAAACTTGTCATTTAGTGGTGTCTGTGTAGGATAATTCCTAGAGGTCATGGTCGGGGACGTGGTAGAGTTCGTGGTCATGGTCATGGGGCTAATCACCAAGAAACTCCTCAGTGTTCCCATGAGTCTGAACATGAGGAACAATAGGGTTCCCAGAATAATCAGGGAGGTGGAGATTAGAATCTGGGTCAGCCAAGGTTGGAGGGCACACAATTGCATCATTTAATTGAGGATTTTCTTGCCCACCTAGGTTTGAGATAGGAGGGTGATCAGTTGGTGGTGAGGGAGAGAGAGAGGTATCCCAGGAGGAGAGAGGTTACAATGGAGCAGGAGGTTGTCTTAGCTAGTCATATAAGGGATCTTTTGAGGGCACATCCTCCTACTTTTGATGGGATAGGTAGTGGTTTGGAGGAAGAGACATGGTTAATTGATCTAAATAGGTGTTTCACCATGCATCCATATGGTAGCAACACCAAGACTAGGTTCACTATCATGCACCTTAGAGGTTTTGCTTCCACACGGTGGCATTTTGAGGAGAAAAATCTTCATTTGGATATAGATTCACTCTCATGGGAAATGTTTTTAGAGAGATTCAGAGCTTGTTTCTTGTCTGATTATTAGAGGCAACATTTTTCAAATCAATTTCATGAGCTAAGGTAGATGGCCATGTCAATTAAGTAGTATGAACAAATATTTTATGAGCTTAAGAAACTTATGTAGGCATAAGTGATGATGAGGGTATGTTGGTGTAGTATTTTATTAGGGGCTTAAATGCTTGTATTTGTGGGGGTGTTTGTGTGTTTGAGCCAAAAACCATGGAGGTGCTCATAGAGAAGGCTCGAATAGTAGAGGAGAATTTGGCCATGGCACTCGGTGGTTATACGAGTGTGCAGATTGGTAGTGCACCTCCAGTGAGTTTTAGTTCTCAAGGTGGCTAGACTCAGGTAGCAAGTTCCTCTAAGGGCCATCAAACACCCACTAAGGGTGAGCAGCAGTAGCAAAACTCCTAGTCGAGACCTGAAAACTCTCAGTCTCAACATGGTAGTAAGTTCTAGAAAAGGAAAGATTGGAGTTGGTGGTGAGCTCAATGTGATCGTTTTGATCAGCTAGCACAGAGTTCACAGTCTATGGTTAGTGGAGGTAGTTTTTCACAGTCCAGTGAACCCTCAAGTGGTTAGGGATATGGTAGAGGCATGGGATGTTTTGCTTGCAGCTAGCAGGGTCACATCGCTAGATAATTTCCTCATAAGGGAACAACCAGTTTTAGTCAAAGTCTAGTGGCCTTAGATCCAACAATAGGAAATGCAAGTAGGTCTCACAGGGTGTTTGCAACAATGGATAACCATCGGGCTGAGCATCAGGGTACAGTAGTAGAGGCTTCAAGTAGATGATGGGTAGTCGACTTTGGATCCTGTGGACATTCTAGAGCATAAGAGACTCACCTTCAGGGGTCAAGATGTTGAGCAGGTGTGGGTCTAGTGGGATCCTATTGTTGAGTCCTTAGTCCCTTGGCAGGATGCGAGAGTTATACCCTTATTTGTTTGTAGGCTTCCAGGATTAAGCCTATTCCTAGGGGGGAGGATGTAGTGCCCCTCAGTTTGCTTTTTGTTTTTGATAGTGACTTGTTTCTATTTGGACATTATGATACTTTTCTTTGTTTTGTTTTCATAGTTATGATAATACTTTACCACTGGTTTTTATGCTTATGACATGCTTAGTAGATCAATTTAATTGATTGTGTGGATTAATCTTGTTATGGGAACCATGTGATCATCTAATGTGTATCCTTATCATGTTGTTAGTATTTGATTATTGTGTGTTGATGTGTTTTGGTGAAGGGGAAAGGTATCACATCACTCACTTCTAAGTTCCCTATGATGTGACTTTCCTCTCACGATGTGTTTGACTATATGACTATGTACATGTTTGAATATGTCAGTTTATTGTAGGTTGCAGGTACTAGGCATTGATTCCACCTAAATTGTCAAGTTTGAGTGTGTCTTAAGCCTAATGGAAATTGTTGATGGAGATATCATTAGGTCCCTTGTTGAGAAATCATCCTTGATGAGGATGAGTATCCATTGTCACCCTGGTAGTGTTGTTTGTTTGTGATTTGGTTTGTCTCTGTTGTTGTGGTCTTACCTTCCATGTCATTGTGAGGTCAGCTATTGATTTGTATTCTATTAATTTGATTAATTTGGTTGATTGGTGCTTTGGTTGATTATTATATCAAAATAAAGATTATTGTAGGTAAAAGGTATTCTGATAATTTAAATGAATGTTTTAATACATTTGTGGTTTTGATGAATAAAATATTATTAATGTTTTATTTGGTTTTGTAGAACCAAGATCCTAGACCTACATAAACATAGCAAACAAACATAGAATTAGATAAAATGCAAGTTAGTATCAAGATTCCCCATGAAATCCATTGAAATTTGCAAAGAACAAGAAATGCGATGAACATAAGAAAACATAAACAAAAGTTATCAAATCCTATTCGATGCAAAGCAAACTCTTGATCCCATGGGGGAATTGGTGCAAATTTGATGTGGAAATTGGCCCTTTCCCAACTCCTATGATGCAATGTTGATGAGTGATCCACTTTGGTGAAGATTCAATTGAGCGCCATGATGATAAATCTACATAACCTAGCTAAGATCTTGATAAAATGGATGAAAATAGAGATGCTTGAAGATGAAATTGAGTATAGTAGACTTGCTCAAATTGTGGATGATCAAAATGAGGAGAGAAGCCTCTTATTTATAGAAAGACAAGATGGAGGAATGATAAAAATGAAGCAATGTGGGATCATTCAACACCCAATGAGGAGGTACCACTTGTCAAGATGTGAGTGGAGGAAGGATATGCACATTTTGATGAATGTGCCCATAAATGCAATTAGGTGGAATTTGAAAATAGTGAAATGACATGCAAGAGGTAAAAAGAATGAATTAAATGCCACTTGGCTCAATGCACAAGGACATGTAAGAGGGAATGAATGTCTTGTTGGAAGGAAAAATCCACTTGGAGGGATTTCAAATTTGGAAGAATATTCCCCTAAAGATACCAAGTTGAGAGAAAATAGAAATTTAATAAACGAATTAAATGTATTTGCATGTGCAAGTGGCAAAAGCTAGAGGATGGGACATGGATTAAGATTAGATTTAATTAAGATTTGATTAAACAAGAGGAGGTTAGGTGATTTGAAAATTTTGACTTAGATTTTAGGATTTAAATAAATCAAAGTTGAGAGGAAAATGATTTAGACTTAGTTAAATAAAGATTTTAATTTATTTAACTAAAAGGGGGTGATTGTTAGATTAAATTAGATGAATGTTTAATTTAATAAGATGACTTTAGAGATTAATTAAATAAAATTGATGTATTTAATTAAATAGAGATCCAGGGTTAATTAAATCAAATTGATTAATTTAATTAACAAGAAAGAATGACTTAATCAAATAAATAATTATTTATTTAATTAAAGGATGAAGAGTGATGATAAGATGAGAAGGTGATTTAGGACAAAATAGTGTTATTGAATCGAGATCAAGTGTATTGGTATATTTTCCATGTCTACATTTTGCCCCTCTTTGAAGCAAAGTACTTGTTGCATTAGTTCAAAGAATAAACTATCTCGATCAAAATTCAAAAAAGTTTCAATCTTCAAAAAATTCCCCACTACTGCCCTAGCGGATGAATTATGTTGATATACTGCCCCCTCAAGAGATTGGACAAAAAATTGGATTTTTGGGTGATCTTGTGAAAAAGAGGGACAAGGTGCCCGATAGGTCTAAAAAGGATACAAAAAAAATAAAAAATGATATAAAACACAAAAAATGGTGCAAAACGGTTGTTGGTCAAGCAAAAACTAGATCGGGGGATCACAAACCTAATTGGACAGCTAAACAGGGTCAAAAAACCTAATTTTTAGGCTTAAATAGACCTTGAGGGGCCACTTCCAATTCATTTTCACATTCAACCTTTAGAGAATTTGCAATTTTGAGATTTGACCCCTTCACAATATGTGCAACGATAGCTTCCTCGACACATCTCAGACAAAGTATGCACACACCAAAGGCTACCTCGCACTGGACCACCAATGAGTCGACTTGACTCAACTTCAGTTTTTTATTTTTGTGTGCACTTATTAGCTTAGGAATCTAATTTTTTAGGAGAAATCAAATATAGCACCACTAGAAAGTTTGATTCAGCACCGCACGAGCTCAAACTATGCCAAAGTTGTAAATAGCGATGTTGCGGCGCAGTTTGAAATTACGGTTCTAATTTCAAATTGAGTTGCACATGTAAAGTGCACCGCAGTGGTCCTTTTTGCAATTTAGGGTTTAGGTTAAACTGAGCTACATGTCCAAACTATGACGTCATGGTGGAGTTTGAGGGTCAAAGTCTCCTAGCAGTGTAGTTTAGAACTTTCAAACTGCATTGCACCCACAAATAGTGATGCGTAGGTTGCTTGGGGGTACGCCAAGATAAGTCAAGATCATGATTTTTTGATGAATTTTAACATGGTGACTTTCCTGCTATAGGAGGAGGTGACGATACTATACTCACATCAACACAGGTCCTGGGTACTTTTTGGTGCTTTGTAGGGTATGCCCAAGCTACAATAGGAGCATCTAGGGTGGATCAAATTGTGGTACATTGCTTATGCACCACCCATGTGGACACACTTGGGTATGTTGATGGCACTTGCTGAGAGATGGCACAATGATACATCCTCATTCCACCTCTCAACAGGTGAGGCGATGGTCACCCTAGAGAATGTGTGGCGAATACACATATTTCCCATCCACGAAGAACACATGATTTATGACGTGGATGCCAGGAGGGAGGCCTGTTACGACATTATGGGCCTTGGTGAGCTTGTTTTCTATAAGGGTCATATTCAATTGGAGCATTATAGGCTCATCATTTCACCCTTTTGATTAGTTATTGCAGCCATCATATTGGGTCTTGTCGCACTAGATCAGCAGGGCCGATATTTCAGTCTTAGATGGGGGCTCTCTTGGGAGCGCATGGTCAGTAGATAAGTATGCTTCGCTTGGGGCCCAGTTTTGTTGGCCTCACTTTATAGGGACCTTCATGAGTTTGCATACCTTGATGGTAGAGCCCTTGGGGCTGGAGTGACACTACTTCATTTTTGAGCCTGGAAGCACATTGTTGTGCTCCATCTAAGAGTTGTACTAGTTGATATGGAGCCATATGATCTAGTGGTTTGGTGATACAAAGGAGGTGTCTCATTTACTTTCGCTAGACAAGCTGACATTCCTCATTATATGTGAGTTTTAAATGACATGTGATTCTTCACATGGTGGCCATACCTTGGATGACCTACATGGTTCGATGATGTTCAGTAGATTTTCTTTGCCTTCCAGGATAGGTTAATGTAAGGCAAGGAGCACACAATGCTCAAGATGTACCTATCAAGTAGGGTTTAGAGATAGTTTGGGGAGCCATAGGACTGGCCAAATGATCAATATGTGGCCATTTTTGCATAGACGATGAGCTAGAGCTCCTAGGGTGATATATACCTACACATGAGGTAGTGCAGAGTTTCATGTAGTTGGTGGCCAGGCCATGGCCATATGATAGGGTCTAGTAGATGTGAGCATGATGCAGGCGTACAAAGATTGGTTCTGGCAACCTCTTAGGCTTATAGTGCTAGGGACACCTTTCGTACGATAGAAGGCCAGAGGCTAAGGAGCAAAATGAGGCTGAGGGGGCCACAAGCAAGGGGTGGGCCACCACCATATCAACTTGTTCAAGATAGGGGGCCATAGAATCAACCTTGGTAGGATGATCAGGATTAGGTTTTGGTAGGACCAGGACTAGGCACTCTAGGATCACAGGCACCAAGATAGGGTCTCGACACCACCAAGGGACAGGGACTGGGATCAACCACTTGTGCAACCAAAACCTTAGCCAAACCCAAAGGATGGGAAGATTATTCAGCTTCATGCACAAATACAGGTTCTTATAGCTGAGAGGGATCAGTTGTGGGTAGAATAGGATGAGGCAGTCCAATAGAGATAGGCTATAGAGCTACAGGCAGTGGCAAAGATAGGAAGATGACAACAAATAGAGAGTATGTTTGCATCCTCCTCTTGGAGCATGGTACCGCTTTGATCATATAGGGAAGCCATCTAGGAGGCCAGCTATTGTAGGATGCACTACTACCAGGCCATGCTGAGGGCAGCCTGAGTCCTAGACTTTTCATAGAGGACAGGCCACAGACCCACAGAGGAGCACGGGGAGAGAGCAGGTGGCGAGGCCAATAGCCAACATGGCTAGGCTTTATTTTCGATCAGAGATAGGATTATTTATGCCCCATGGGCTCATTTTTGATAGCCCAGTGGGCCTTTGTACTTATATATTTGATACACTTGATTTGATTCCTTTTGTACCACGACAGTATATTTATTTTGATGATATATGAGATGATGATATTTATCCAATATGATGTGTCCTATTCTACTTTATGCTTTATGGATGGATCTTATTTCTATATGCTATGCAATGTTCCTATATGATGCTTATGTGATGATGTAATGTGATGGTTTATGGTTGCATTTCTTTTTTAGTGCCTTTTCTTATGCACTTTTTATGATGTATGCAAAATGTTATGGTATGCAAATGCTTAGACTAATGGATCTATATTATGCACTTGATGGATGATAAGATGTATGTAATTTTCTTATGTATGATATGCACTTATGATGGTAGTATGATGTGATGATGTATGATGTTTATGAAATGATGTTTACGATATGAAAAATGGATGTTTTGATATATGGTATGTGATGTATATGTGATAGCGTAATGGGTGTTTTTATGATATGTCTCTATGATTGTGGAAGTGGATGATATGTATGTATATGATGTGATGGATTGTTACTAATTCTTATGAACATGGCATGCTTGTATGATTATGCAATGGATGCTTATGAGATACATGATATGGATTATACAGGATGATTTATGAAATGTTTATGAGAATGAATGTAATGTTATGGTTTATGAGATGCTTAGAATAACCAATCTATATTATGAAATGATGGAGATGAAATGCATATGGTATGATTATGCTTTCTATGTGATATGATATGCAAGATGTAATATGCTAATAGTTTGTGGATACAAGATGAATGCAACGAAATTAATGGTTTTATGATTAATTGTCATGGTACCATGTTTGTGCAAAAGAGGATGGAAGAAAGCAAGAGATTCCAACAAGACACGAGGTGATGATGATGATGGTGATGGTTTTCCACTGAGTTGGGATCTTTAAAAGGGCCAATTACCTTATGTTTGATTACACACAGGGTACGATGCATCAAGGTATAAAGAACAAGGATGGCATTGCACTTAGTGTGATGGACTTTGACTCAACAATTAGATATGAGTAATCCTATTCACACCTAGCATAAGGAACCTCATTTAGAATGTAGTTCGGATATTTCAAACATCCCAAACCAAAACATAGAAAAGCAAGCCTTTCTATGTGGTCAACAAGAAACCTAAAAAATCTTCCCTACAAACTAAGCAAAGCATGTATAACCACGTTATATTACAAGAATATCCAACAAGTATGAAAAATAAAAAAATCATGATCATTTCCCCATTTCTATCTCTCTAAATCCATTCATTTGGTACATCATTGAGAGGTCTTTGAAATGAGTGCAAAAAGGATAAGTCAAAAGATGAGGATAAAGAAAACAAACAAGCTAATGTTCTTCATACCACTAGCCAAGACTAAACTATGGTGATGCCTAATGTTGATGTCCATTGTAGGAAGGATGCATCCTAAGACATGATGACATTAGATGATTTGATATGGGACTGATTGGATGATAGGCTATTGACACAAAGAGTTGACCAACTTGTTTACGTACTAACCTAGACTTGAGACTTTGATGCTTTAGTTTTCACTTTTGAACTGTTTTCACTTTTGAACTGCTAGACTTGTTTCTGACTGTTTTACCAAAGGTTGAGGATGACAATTGATTTATAATGAGTGATGTCTATTTCAGATGAAAGTGAGATGAGACGGATGGAATTTTTCAAATATTTTGATTTTTTGGAGTTTTCTGAACTATTTTGAGGATGTTTTTTTGGTATTTTTGAGATTTTGCAAATGTTTTGATTTTCAAAATTTCAAATGCTTTTGGGGTTTTCTGAGATTTTTACCAAGAGACTAACCTAAAGACCTATCCTAGGGGCCTCAGGGGTTGATCAACAGATTAGAATTTCCTACATTATACATGCAGAGATCATTTAGTTTGACTGACACAGACTTGATTATTGATGAGATATGATCAGATGGATTGCCAACTTATTATTATGGACTCCTAAAGGACTGACCTAAGTGTCTCAGGGGATGATCAAAGATCAACCTTTCCTATGCTCAAAGCTTAGAGACAACATAGTTTGACAAGATGACTCTATTTTTGACTTTTTGACCTGTTTTGGGATTTTTGATATGTTTTGAATGTTTTTGTACTTTTTTATTTTCTGATGTTTTTTAATTTTTGGATTTTTGAATTTTCTGATGTTTTTGAATTTTCAAATTTTCTGATGTTTTTTGAATTTTTGAATTTTTTGATGTTTTTGGATTTTTCAATTTTTCAATTTTTGGGACTTCAAGAACATACACGAATGTAGTCTTATGAGAACATGCCCCCAGCGTGAAACAATAGACTACTCCTAATATAGGCAGGAAAAACTGACCTTAAGAATGGGCCGAGTAGTATTAGGGGGGATCATGACACAAACACAAGACCAAGCTATGATGCGAATGTTGAACGGATGATGGATGGGGATATGGCATGTGATGGATGATTAAAGTGTGATGGATGTATGATGCAGAATGAGTCGTGAAGATCCTAGTGGATGGAAAGTGCTTATTTACACAAGGTGCCTGTTTTCCAAGTTTTCAATGAGGTACTTTCCCAAAGCGCCACCGAAGTGGTTTTCACTAGAGGATTATTTTTCTCTTTATTGTTTGTGATCCTTTTTCTAATTTTTTTGGATTTTTTAATTTTTTTTATATTTTTTATTTTTTTATCACCAAGATGTCTTTTTTCTAGGTTTTCATTAGGGTAACCATTTTTTTAGGACATTTTCTAACTTTTTTGTATTTTTGGTTCTATACCTTGAAAGATTTAGGCATAGAACTTTTTAAGATGGGAGTTGTTCGTGGGCTCCTATAGAGGTTCCCCTTTGGGTGTTGATAGTTGATATGCCCCTAACTTGTAACTTACTATGATGACAAATGGACCCAACCAGTTGGGTTCAAATTTTCCTTTGTCCTTTGGGTTTGGGACATTCTTCTAATTCTGTTTTAGCACAAGTTCTTCAACTTGGAAGGTCCTATTTATGATCTTGTTATAGTTTTGCTTGAGTCGGTTCTGATACACCTATAGATGGTTCAATGCCTCCATTCACCATTCATCTATTAGTTCCTTCTCATTTAGTCTTGATACCTAATATTCTTCATCAGTGATGATATTTTGTAGTGATATTTTTAGTGACAATAGCTTGATCTCGATGGGTAATATGGCTTATGATCCATAGACCAGGGAGAAGGGGGTGGTACCCATGGGTGCGTAGATTCTTTTTCAATAGGCCCAGAGGGTGGAATTCAATTCAAGATGTCAATCACGACCTGTGTCATTGACTATCTTTTTGAGGATTTTCAGAATGGTTTTATTGGTGGCTTCTTCTTGGCCATTTCCTTGGGGATAATACGGGGTGGAAAAGTGATGTTGGATTTTGAATTTTTCACATAGGTCACAGACATCTTGATTTTTGAATGGTGTCCCATTTTCTAAGATAATGGCTTGTGGGACATTGTAGCCGCATATTAAATAGTTCACAATGAATTTTGATATCTACTTTCCAATTATGTATGTCATTGGTATGGCTTCCACCCACTTTGTGAAGTACTTAGTGGAGGTAATGATAAACTTATGGCCACTAGATGAGGTGGGGGTTATTTTTCCAATGAGATCAAGCCCCCATTGTGAAAAGGGCCATGGCGTGACAATAGGATGAAGCTCTTGAGCTAGTGCATGGATGAGGTCCCCATGCTACTGACATTGTAGACACTTTCTGACATAGTTGTGTGCTTCTCTTTCCATAGTAGGCCAATAATACCCCATCCTCAATAGTTTCTTGGCCAAGGTCATACCACTTGAGTGTGAACCACATATGTCATTGTGTACCTCAATCAAAGCAATCAATGCCTCATGAACATTCAAACATCATAACTATGTTCCTTGTATGCTCCTACGGTAAAGGGTATCTCCTAGGATCACAAACCAAGATGTTTTCTTGAGGTTTGAAGTTATGTTAGTTGGGAGGACTTCTATTCTCAGATAATTTTATATTTCATGGTGCCACAAATCACCAGGACCAACGATTTTGCACACAAATTCGGACTCTGGTGACTCGAATGCAGGTATGAGAAGTTGTTCTACTAGTAATTTATGCTTTGGGACATTATGAGGGATATCCAATAGGGATCTAATTATTGCCATGGCATTAGCCGCTTTGTTGTTTTCTCTAGGCATCTGCTCAAATGTGATCTCAATGAAGGACTCCTTAAGACTTTCCACCAATTCCTTGTATAGAATTAGCCTTTTGTCCTTAGTCTAGTACTCACCATTCACTTGATTGATTATTAGCTATGAATCCTGATAAATCTTGAGATCCATGATATGCCATTGCACTGCTATTTTGAGCCCTCTGGTTAGAGCCTCATATTCTATGATATTGTTCATGCAAGGAAATTCCAACTTGTAGGACCTTGGTATGCAATCTCCCTATGGCATGATGAAAAGACCCCGAATCCTGATCCATTTTGTGTACATAGGAGCTATCAAAGTACAACTTCCAGTGGTCTACTATGTTCAAGTTGAAGATGGATTCATCAAGGAACTCTGTAATTAGTATATTCTCTAAGTACATTGGGGCTTCTACCAATTGGTCTATAAAAGCTTACCCTTTGATGGCCTTACATTCCACATACTCAATGTCATATTTTGATAGGATCATGACCCATTTGGCCATCCTTCCTGTGAGCACTACCTTGGAAAGTAGGTACTTGAGTGGATCGATCTTGGCAATGAGCTTGATTTTGTGTGTTAACATGTAGAGTCTAAACTTCTGTGAGGAAAACACCACTGTTAAATAGGATTTTTTGATGCAGGAATAATTTAACTCATGTCCTACCATGGTTCAACTAATGTAATAGATGGCCCTCTCTATTGCATTTCCATCATGTTGAGCTAGGAGAGCACTGAGAGTTGTTGTTGCTGATATGTAGAGGATTAAAGCCTTTCTTGGGATTGGTGGCATAAGCACTGGAGGTGTGAGAAAATATTCTTTGATTTTGTTAAAGGCCTGATCACACTTGTCATCCCACTTGTATGCTACCCCTATGTGGAGTAGGTGATAATATGGGTTTGATTTGTCTGCTAGCTGAGCTATGAATTGGTAGATTAATTGTAGCCTTCCTTGTAAGCCTCTCAATATTTCAATGTCTTAGGTGCCTCCATCTCGAGGATTTCCTTTACCTTAGCGAGATTTATTTCAATTCCTCTCATAGACACAATGTATCCCAATAGCTTCCTTGATTGTACGTTGAATACACACCTCTTTGGATTAAGGAAGACCTTGTATTCCTCCAATCTATCAAAGATGGAACTTAATGCTGCTATGTGGTTCCTTCTCTTTCTAGATTTTTCCAATATGTTATCAACATAATCTTCCACAGTCTTATGGATCATGTCATGAAATATTAAATTCATGGACCTTTGATATGTTTCTCTAGTGTTTTTTAGACCAAACGACATCATGTTCCAACAGTATGTCCCCCATGGATAGGTGAATGTCATTTTATGTTGGTCTTCTTTAGCTATCATAATTTGGTTATACCTAAAGAATCCATCCATTAGTGAAAGCATCTCATGTCCTATAGTCATATCTACAATCATATCAATGTTGGGTAGTGGGAAGTCATCTTTGGGACATGCCTTGTTCAGGTCTCTAAAATTTGTGCATATATGGATATCCCCATCGGGCTTTGAAACAAGAACCAGATTTGATACCCACTTTGAATAGTCAATTGGTCATATGAACCCTACATCAAGTAGCTTCTTCAATTCCATTTTGACTAACAAGGTTATTTGAGAATGCATTTTCTTGAGCTTTTTTCTGACAAGCTTTGCTTCTGGGTAAACTACTAGATGGTGGATGACAATCTCCAAATCAAGCATGGGAATATTAGCATAGCTCCATGCAAATTTGAACTTTCTCTCCCTTAAGAAAGTAGCTAGGAGCTCTTGTTCTTCTATCATCAATGATTCAGCATAAAATGTGATATGTGAAGTTTCTTGTATTCCCAAGTTAACTGGGTTGCACTTTTCAACTAGAACTGTTGACTTTTCCTATTGTAGAGCTATGAGGAGATTGAATCCTTCATCCTTGGGCACCTAAGAGAGGTTTTCACCATTGGATACATCCTTTTTTTTTACTATTTTAGGGTCAGAGAGTGCCACAATGTGGTTTTCACTCACATACCTTGAGATTATTCTTAAGTTTTCACTTTTGTGACTAAAGGATTCAATCATCTTCCTATAGTAAGCTTGTGTGTCCAAAATGATATCAAACCTAGCCTTGTGATCTCCATATGGTACCATGCTCTGTAGCCCAATGAATTCTGAGAGCACTTCATCATTTTTGAAAGTGTCCAGAATTGGCGGTCCTTGTTGGTTGTAATTGATGAGTTGGGGGTAAACTAGTTTGATCTCATGGGTTTGACTGGTTGACTTAAATGACACGATAGTAATCATGAGGAGGGAGGTACCTTCAACAAGCATGGGTACATTGGTTATGGGATCTTCTTCACTACTTACATATATGAATTGATCTATGGATATGGGAATTTGATGAATGAGTGTTGATTGTTAGCTGGGGGATTTCAGCCATGTATGGTTATACTTGGAGGGGTACATCCAAGGCCAAGATTTCTCATTTGTGTCTTAGGCATGATGGGTATTAGAAGCCCATTTTCATTTTTTCCAAGCCTCTAGTTTCTATCATATCCCATCACAAGCATCATTTGTGAGCCTTTACTGCTATCATCCATAGGTAGACTGACTGCTAGTCCATTGTCTTGGTATAGGAGATGGGATGGGTCCTCTTCTATTACTTCTCGACTGATATCTCCCCAACTTCTAAAGCTAGAGGATCTTGTTATGAAGGTTTGGGATGAAGAAGCATCATTTGATTGTGGTCATCCTCATGCCCTAGGAGATTGTGGTGACTCTCCTACCACAAAATCATTTTTTGGAATTATATAGTGTTGACACCCATTGTCCTGGATAATGACCTTGATGTCATAGATGGTGGGGATGGCAGGTGTCTCTCTCACAAAAGTGAAGGCAAGAGTAGTTGGATCAATGTATGGAGTTGAGGGGACCTTTATAATTCTTTGGCACTTGAGGGATTTTGTAATATTTTTCTTCTAGGCTCTTGCAGTAAGAAAATGGTTCAGGATCCCCATGGATAGTGACCACTTGGCCTTGGTATGGGAATTTGAAATATTGGTGAAAATTTGATGCTATTACTTGCATCCCATGGATCCATGGATGTCCTAGGACAATTTTGTAAGGAAAGTCAAGTTTGAGGACTTGACAGGTGGTTTCCATAATTGTTGGCCCTACTTGAACACGAAGTTGGATAGTGCCCTAAGATACTCTTTCTTGATCATTGTAAGCCCTAATTGTGATACCTTTTCCTTTTTCAATGGAATCTTCTGAGATTCATAGATTCTTTATGAGCTTGAGGGAACAAATGTTTAAACCTACACCTCCACCCACCAAGACTCTCTTGACTTTGTTCTTATGCACTAGGACCTCTAGATGGAGTGCACGATTGTGAGATGGTTGGGAGGGAAATTCTTGATCAGAGAATGTAAGAAGATTTGGGGTAATGATGTTTCCGACCATAGATTGGGATTGTTCAACATCAAGATTCATGGAGATGGTGGATGAGGTTAATGCTTGTTCAAGGATCTTTTTGTGGGATGATGATATCTTTAGTAACTCCATGATGGAGATCTGAGCTAGGGTTCTTTTCAACTAATCAAGGACATTATAGCCACTAGGAATGGATCTTAGGTAGGAAGTGGATGCTCTAGGAGGTTGAGATGACCCTGAGATGGTGATTTTTT
The DNA here is from genome assembly GCA_007258455.2 of Sequoia sempervirens. Classification (NCBI taxonomy): domain Eukaryota; kingdom Viridiplantae; phylum Streptophyta; class Pinopsida; order Cupressales; family Cupressaceae; genus Sequoia; species Sequoia sempervirens. The sequence goes on along the minus strand of VDFB02193867.1, from coordinate 57,142,763 downwards.
TGCCTCTTGTGGTGACTCCACAATTAGCTTGGGCTCCCTTAATGCTAATGACGGGGACATATTCTTCAAGTGTTGCAACAACATGTTCATACACATGGTTCACATTCTTGTATTTTCATTTTCCCTTATCATTGCTCCCTTTGTTATGGTCAGGCATCAAATTTGTGTATATCTTTAGGTCTTCGTTTCCTATGGGTTGCTCCACATTTACGATATTTCTGTCAATGAGGTCCTAGATTAAGTTCTTCAACCTCATACAACTGTTAGTGGTGTGCCCCTTCATTTTGTGGAAGTCACAAAGTTGATTTTCATTGTACCGTGATGATTTCACCAATGGCTCTTGATAGTTGTCATAGGTGGGGATTGTGATGATTTTTTTGCCACTAGTATTTTCATGATGGATTCAGCTGATTCCATAAGGGCTATATACTTTTGTTTGGGGGATTTTTTATTTCACTAGGGTGGTCCTCTTTGATCATTCACATTGTTGATTGTTTGATTGTTTGGCTATTGAGTCACAATGTTAGCTTGATGATTGTTCTGACTGTTGTTTTGGGGTTGTTGCTCGAGTGCTGGTATGTTTTGTCAAGAAGCATTGATGACAACTTTGGCATCGACAATGCCATCATTAGTAATATTTCTATTTTTTTCTGATGTGTGAGATTTGTCATTATAGTTGATGGATGGGTGATTGTTTGGTTGTTCAGGATATGTTGGTGTCTCTCCTTGTGCAATAAGGGCTTCCTCAATGTTGAGCACTTTGGAAATCAATTGATCATATGTGGCAATTCCTTGTACCTTGAGATGGAATGCCAAGGTTCCTTCTAGGTTGGAGATGATGGTTCCAACTTCTTGTTCTTATAGCATGACCCATTTGCTCCTATTGGCCTTGGATTTCCATTGTTGTAGGAAGGAAGCAAATGATTCATTTTTACATTATTTAAGAGCTGATAGTTCCTCTAGACTGACATCCATACCGATATTGAATGCTTAATTTTTTATGAATGCGTCTACTATCTCTTGGAACTTTTTGATGCAAGAAGGGAGGAGAGAGAACCACTCCATGGTGTGGCCAACCCAACTTCTAGGAAATAGTCACATCAAATATGTATCATCATAAGTGACTTCCATGCAATAAACTTGGAATTCCCTGATGTGATCTTTAGGGTTTCCCATCCCTTGATATTTATCAAATTTGGGGATCTCAAATCCATTTGGGAATGGTTTCATTACAAGACTCCTGTCAAACTGATATGGACATAAGTTGTTGGGTGTTTTTGTGGTTTTCCCTGATTGTAGATCAAGCACTTGTTGCGAGAGTAACTTGATTTGTGTTGTTACATTGTTTTATGGATCAGGGGGTGGGATGAAGGTGTTATGCAGTGGTTCATTTGTTGGAGGGATGGGTGGATTGGTTGGTGTGTTTGTGGATGCTGCTTGCAAATTTTTTTTTGCCAAGTATGCTTGTACTTGCTGCTATATCAACAACGCTTATTGTTGGTCCTATTACTGTTGTGCTAATAGTGCTTGTTGTTGAGCTTGCTATTGTTATTGCACCAACAATGCCTATTGTTGGGTTGTTAGTTGGGTTGCTTCTTGTTGCTCTTGGTATTGCTTCAATGCTTGTTGGTATGCTTGTTGTTGGGTTATTTGTTGTTGCGAGGTACTGTGCTTGCACTTTTACTTGTGCTTGTGCCTGTGCTTGTTGAGCTTGGTATTGGGCTTGAGCTTGCACTTGTGCCTAAACTTGGGCTTGTGCTTGTTGGGTAGCTTGCACAATTTGTGCAGCTTGTGCAACCTGCACAACTTGAGTGGTTTGTTGTTTTTGTAATAGGGCTTGGCCTTGAGCATCCTTCTATGCTTGTTGTGCTTGTTGTGCAACTTGAGCTACTTGAGCAGCTTGTGCTACTTGAGTGACTTGTGCTTCTTGCTATACTTTTTCTACAACTAATTGTGCTTGTGCTTGTTGAGTGGCTAGTTGTGCAGTTTGTCAGTTTTGGATTTTCTAGAGTTCATTTTGATAGGAAACTTGTTGAGTAGCTTGTAACATGATTCTATATTGGCTTGCCATATTTGTGTTTGGTGTTGGAGGTGGTGGCGGATTTGGTATGGTGTTTGTTGCTATGATGAGAGGCATCATCATATTGATGATTAGGATTTGTGTAGTGGATAATGTGATTGATATGCTTGGTCCTTGAGAGACCCTAGCTAATGATGTGGTGGTTGCTTGTGTTATTGGGATGGTTTCCATCTATTGTTGCAATATCAATGGAAAGATAGGAGGATTTGGTATGATGCTTTGATTCATGTTTGGGAGGTTGTTTTGAATGAGTGGTGGAAATGGTGGTAACCCCAAGCTGAGAGTTGATGTTTATGTTGGCAGCAATGGTGGAAGTGGTGGGAAAGTGAGTGGCATAATTCCTTGGGGAAATGATGAAGATGTAGGTTCAAAGGTGCCCCCTAGTCGAAATAGGTCTCCTCCTTGTGAGGTCATAGGGAGAGAGGTTTGTGTATTTAATGGGTATGTTAATGTTGTGTGAAATGATGATGATGGGTCATTTGGATTATGAAAGGTGAGGGGCACATATGGATGTGATGTATTTTGGGGTACGAATTTACCTAAGATCGTGTTTGCATCCAAATCTTGGTTACTCACGAGGGGGTGAGTTTATAGTGCATTGAGAAATGAACTCCCTTTGTTAACAATAGGTTGAGTTGGAGCAATGGATGATGTAATTTGGGGGATGGGTTGGGTGATGCTTTGGAATGGAGGTGTCGATGAGATTAGGGGCATGGATGAAATTGGAGGAAAAACCCAAAAAGGTTGTTCCACAATGGTGCTCACATCATAATTGGAAGGGAGTTTAGCCCATTGTTTTGCTAATTCAAGCATGTATTGTGAGGGATGGAGGTTCGTCATGATGTTGACAATTCTATGATTCTTGGGATTTTGGACCATTTCAGTGATCTCATCTTGTATCTTCTTGAAGGCATTATTGGTGATATCTTGTACGAACTTCCTCTTGTGGATTTTGTGATGCTGAAGGAAAGTTAGGTAGGGGATTGTTTGATCCAACAAGATTCATCTCAGAATTTGTTTTACTTAGGTCACTTGAAGTTGATGTTTCTTTGTTGGCTTCCTTGTTCCTCTTGTGTTGAAATCTAGTTTGAACCATACAAATGAGTTTTAAAAGATAAGATCTAGGATGATTAAGGATCAAAGGTGTGATGGTGAAATACATGAAAGGATGGATGATATGGATGATTAAACTCTTAGAAGATCTTGAGGGGGAGGATGCTAGACTTTTGGGACTTTTTTGGATTCTTGGATTTTATTTTGACCTTGCCTTGGTTTTGGATCGCTTTGATTTTTGGATAATGAAAAAATGGATCCCAAGATGTTGGATGTCATCTATGGGATAGACTTTCTCACAAGATGATAATTTGACTAAGTGTAGGGAGAAGGATGGATCTACCCACACCTAATCAAATAAGATGATTTGATGATAATTCAACTAAGAATATGGATAAGGATATATCTACTAGCTAAACAAAAATTTTTGATGATTTGATTCAAGGATTTTGATTTGTTTTGAGGATTTTTTGATTCATGGATTTTCCAAAAATTCTAGCATGAAGGATGATTTCAATATTTTCAAGAGTTGTTGGTGAGATGATCTTGGTTTTATGTTTGAAATATGGATGAAGTTGACTTTGATCCTATGTGTACCTAAAAAGGACTCTTGTTTACAAGAACTCAGTTTTGAACAACATGCCTTTCTCTAAACAAGGTGTTCAAATTCCTAAAAAAGATTTGGATTTTGACAATAATAGAATGAGTACAAATTGGGATTTTTTCTTGAAGCTCTTATGTAAAAGTTGAAAAGCAATCTTTGTCTAAATTTGTAGAGTGTTGAGAAAGATTGTTGATGATCCTTTGGACTAAGAGCTTTTGACCTTGGTTTCCAGATTTTGATCTTGTGTGAGATCATTTGAGACACGTGTGGGGTTCAATTGTTCTTAGCTTTGCTTAGTGACTTCTTTTTACCACAAACACTTCTTGATTAGGTCTTTGAGCTAGATGTCTAATGTTTTAACTTATTCTCATGCCACAAAGTATATTATGTGGAATTTTGATGAACTCAAGGCAAAAGTTACCTATTGTTGACTTTAGCAAGCAAATTGAGATATAAATCCAAATGTTTAGAAACCTCTAGGGATAGAATCCATGGGGAAATCAATAACACATAAATTTTTTCAAAGATATTTGATTTCTAAAGGGTTTGAAATTTGATGAAAATGTTTAATGTTTGTTGTTCCCAATGCTTATGAACAAGCAAAGTGTTTCATTTCCAAGAACATACATAATCTTATGGCTATGAAAGACTGTATTTGTTGAATCCCCACTTGGACAAGTCTAGCTACACCTACTTTTAGAGAATGGTTAGATGCTTGACCACACAAGCTCCCCATTATAGTGCACTCACTTCTCAAGTCAACCAAACATTAGTACCCATGAATCTCTTGTGGCATACTTGCCATTTCTACTAAAAACTGTAAAATTGTGGGGTAGCTTCAGAATGATTGTTCTTGCAACAACAAATAGATCAAGGATTTTGGCCTTCTCTAAACAAGGGTTTTAATGTGGACATTCCATTCATGGGTGACCATCCATGTGGTGAGAGACCATTGCTACCCTTCGTGTCAGAATAATCCTCATGGCACTTTCCTTTCAACAAGTACCCACACTTATATACCGGTTGGAAGTCACTTGGCTTTAGCATGTTGTCGGTTGGTTCATTCACTTGGGTGATTAATTTTTCCCATAAGGTATACCCTGTACGATAACACATAAGTGAGCAAACACATATGTAGTTTGACTGATCTTTGATGAGAAACAAAGAGAGAACACATGCGATATGTTACACTCACACTCACAAGATTGTCAATTTTAATATCCAAATTGAAGTGTGTGGGTAATTACTTACACAACTTAATATCACCAAAAGGCCTTTTGATTCTCGAGATCATCATGAGGTATGAGAGAAGTGCATACATCATTTTAATGATATTACTTTGGGTAAGTAATTACAAAACAAAGAAGCACTTATTCATTTTAACTCCACAAAGCAATGATCTGATTCTTTTTAGAGCACCAAAAAATGAAATATGGAGATTTACTTGTTCAATTGTTAATCCTCAAGCTAAATCTAGTGAGTTTTTCCTAAAGTTATTTTTTTTAAGCCCTTTGTAGCAAGAATTTAAATCTTTGATAATGTTCTTTTTAGAGCCCAAAAGAATTTTAGTATACCCTAAGCATATGAAAGATAACAAATCCTTAAGAGATTATGAGTTCTCCAAAAGTGTTAAACAACACCAAAGTGTATAAAAACACTTGATGAAATGAGAGAATGATGTCATAATGCCACTTTCAACATCATTTTCCTCCTTCACCTTGATTAGACCAACCTACAAAAACTTATTAGAACTAAAAAATAGAGGTTAGAAAAGCCAATTAACAACCAAAAACAATCAGAATAAAAAAGCACATGTCAAAATTGAATCAATTTAAACCTTTCACTTTACTCTAGTGGCGCAGTCTACATAGGCCATGTAGTTTGAGGAAGTCAGTGGTGCTATATAGCACTGCTAGGCCTACAAGTGACACTTTGCAGTAGACGAGAGAGCATGAAGGTGGTAGAGTTTTACCCAGAGGTGTTGTTCAAAGTTTGAAAATTTCAACACCTCCAAACTGACCCAACTTTAGAGTTAGAAGATTTGAATTATGGGTGGGAAAGACCGAACAACATAGTTTGAAGTTTGTAGCAGTGTTGTATGGCACTGCTAGACTATAGCGGTGCTATATGGCACCGTTGAACTGATAGCGGTGTTGTTCCTTGTAGACACCAAAAACAGAGAAAAACATAGGATTTTGTTGAAAAACATCATTAGAACTTGAGATTTTCCCTCCTTCTAGCACCAAAATGTAGAACCAAAATGCTAGACCTACATAAACATATCTAGCAAACACATAATTAGATCAAATGTAATTTAGTATCAAGATTCCCCATCAAATCCATTCAAATTTGCAGATAACAAGAAATGAGATGAGGAACATAAGAAAACATAAAAGAAAGCTATCAAATCCTATTCAATGCAAAATAAAATCTTGATCCCATGGGGGAATTGGTGTAAATTTGATGTAGAAATTGGCCCTTTCCCAACTCCTATGATGCAATGCTAATGAGTGTTCCACTTTGGTGAGGATTCAATTGAGCTCCATGATGATAAATCTGCATAACCTAGCTAAGATCTTTATAAAATGGATGAACATAGAGGTGCTTGAGGATGAAATTGAGTATAGTAGACTTGCTCAAATTGTGGATGATCAAAATGAGGAGAGAAGCCTCTTATTTATAGAAAGACAAGATGGAGGAATGATCAAAATGGAGCAATGTGGGATCATTCAACACCCAATGAGGAGGTGCCACTTGTCAATATGTGAGTGGAGGAAGGATGTGCACATTTTGATGAATGTTCCCATAAATGCAATTATGTGGAATTTGAAAATAGTGAAATGAAATGCAAGAGGGAAAAAGAATGAATTAAATGCCACTTGGCTCAATGCACAAGGACATGTAAGAGGGAATGAATGTCTTGTTGGAAGGACAAATCCACTTGGAGGGATTTCAAATTTGGAAGAATATTCCCCTAAAGATGCCAAGTTGAGAGAAAATAGAGATTTAATAAATGAATTAAATGTATTTTCATGTGCAAGTGGCAAAAGCTAGATGATGGGACATGGATTAAGATTATATTTAATCAGGATTTGATTAAATAAGAGGAGGTTAGGTAACTTGACAATTTTGACTTAGATTTTTGGATTTAAATAAATCAAAGTTGAGAGGAAAATGATTTAGACTTAGTTAAATAAAATTTTTGTTTTATTTAACTAAATGGGGATGATTGTTAGATTAAATTAGATAAAGGTTTAATTTATTTAATTTAATAAGATGACTTTAGATATTAATCAAATAAAATTGATTTATTTAATTAAATAGAGATCAAGGGTTAATTAAATCAAATTGATTAATTTAATTAAAAAGAGAGAATGACTTAATCAGATAAATAATTATTTATTTGATTAAGGGATGAAGAGTGATGATAAGTTGAGAAGGTGATTTAGGACAAAATGGTGTTAGTGAATCGAGATCAACTGTATCGGTATATTTTTTCCATGTCTACAGTTCTGAATCAATTTAAAAAATTTATTTAATAAAGATATATAAAAATAAATATATTAATTAGATTGTGGTACAAATAGAATTAAAAAGTTAAGTTAAATTTAATAGATTAAATATTTTAAAAGTGGATTTATTGTGTGTAAATAAATGAAGATATGTCTTTAAATAAACAGATTGAAGAAGTGGGAGTGAATGATAGATGTGAAATTTAATAAATTAAATAAATAAAAGAAGAGTTGCATGTAGCAACAGGCATAGTGGAGTGGCTAATAAATTGGTTAATTGGCTAAAAAAAGGGGCTTTTCAACCATATATGGAAACTAATCTTGTTTCTTCTTCCCATCAATGTTCTTTTTCTTGGAAGTTTTTCTTCTAGTTTCTAGGAGGTCTTGGGTATTGGAATTCTACAGTGTTTGTTGAGTTTTGAAGTGTGTGGAAGTTGCAAGTTGGAAGTGGTGATCTAAGCATCAATCTTCACTTTGACAAGCGGGAGAAGTCGAATTCCTTTGTTAATCTCAACTCTAAATTTGTTGAATGAAATGGAGTACATGTGTTGTTGAAAACAAAATAATTTTTTGTTAAATTTCTGAGTTGTGCAAGTTGTAAACTCATTACCTAGGAGTTTCAAATTCTTTCTTGTAAATCATAATTTTGCATGTGTTGTAGATTTCCTGAAGTTATGTGAAACCCATTTCTTTTGGGAAATGGTCTACTATTCTGTTACTTGCTCTATACTCCTAATTTGTTTGCAATTAAATAGAGTGATTCAATCGTTCCTCTTGACAAATCCTTCTTCTTCATATAGGCATAATTCTCTATTTCTTCTTCTTCAAATGCCATTGTGATTTTTCCCTTTACTCATAGCTAAGTGTATAGTAACTCAAGTGATTGGGGTTCCTCTATTGCTGGGGTTACTATGAACCTCTTAAACCAATATTTATTTGTGTTGGTGTTATTGTTGTCTTATATATTAGTGTCGACTTGTGGTTGTCTTCCTTTTATTCCCTCTTTTTCACCCATGCCTATTTGAGTATGGCGGCCTAGGTAGGAAGTAAGCCCTTTGTGTTTGCATTGAATATGCACTATAGTTTACTTCGTATGCCTCTATTTGGTGACAAAAACCGTAGTGCATTCCTATGCTAATGTTTGGACAACAATCGTTGCTTTGATTTTGCTTGACTGTATAAGCATAATTGTGTCAATTATTTCCCCAGTGTATAATATTCAAAGGGAATCTTGTTGTGTTTAATCCTCCAAGCTTGTGTCTAAGGGTGTGTTGCATGTGCATTGTGATTGGTGTTTAATGCATTGGAATTTGTTGTATCTAGCACTGTATATGCTCTTTGTATTATAACACTTTCACATTAGTTATCTCTTGTGTTGTAATATATCCAAACTCTTTGGTATTGGTGGTGCCTTGCACTATATACACATTGTATTGTATTCAAACACTCTGTTAGTTGATATTTATATATGTATAAAATATATGCATTTATATTTGTAAGCCCTTATATATATATATATTTGTACGTCGATGCATCTAGTGAGAGATTGTTAGGATAACCAATGCCAGGACCATGTGATGACACTCTTCCCTCTATAGACTATTATTCCCTTATTTTTTCTCTCCCTTGACATGTGATGTCCTTTGGAAGAAATGTATGTTATTATGTGTTGTTAAGATGTTGCATTGTTAGTTGTCATCTATTTAGTTTCGTTATGTCAATTGTTTGTCACCTTGTTGTCATTGTGGTGGTGGGACCTTATTGCTATATCCTAGCATGGGGGGTGGACCTTAGGGTCCCACATGGTTGGGTGGAATGTGACTTGTACTCCATTGGGTTTTCCTTGCTTTTGCTCATGTTCATGGTGACTACTCCTGGATATGTGGACTTCTACATTTGTTCAGGTTCATGTGGACTATCTTTCATGTACTTGTATTGTGCTATAAAATAGTTGTATTTGTTCAGGTTCATGTGGACTATCTTTCATGTACTTGTATTGTGCTATAAAATAGTTATATCATGCATTGTACTCAAATGTATATTATTTCCTTTTAATCTCAGCAAACACCATTATAATGATGCAAAATGTTGTAATTGATTTTAAACTCTCTCTCATAATGAAAAATCTAAATGATTTTTATTGTATATTATAATTAATTAAATGAACTTAGATGTAGTTATATTGATGACATGAAATGGATGTTCTCATTGGTTAGTCATATTATGTAATGGATTTAATGTACTCATTAATGTTAGATGAATTATGTTTAATGGATTAATCCTTATTAGTTTTGTTATTGGGATTCTAGTAGAGTAGTCATGGAACCTTAGAGGACTAAGTGTTGATTACATGTGAACTGATATTATGCAATCCTAGTTATTGCACTTAAAAAAAAAATCATTCTATTTTATGTGTAGTAGCATGTTGTCCTCTAGGGTTTTGCGGTGGGTCATTACAGAATCTAACTTTACATAGTTCTGATTACTTAAAAGTTAAATGATATAGTAATTAGGATAAGTTGGGTTGGAAATAATGTAAAGATATCTCAATTATTTGCTATGTCATTACGTTAGGAAAATTAACTTGAATTATATCAGTCTCTCGTGATGATAATTTAAGAGTTAGTTCTATGAGTATTATTATTATATGGATTAGTGATTGAGTGATTGAGTGAATTGTGGATTAACTAGTAATAATATAAATATTGTGTAATGAGAATTTAAATTGTTATATTTCATTGCATGAGTCATGAATGTTTTTATGGTTATGAGTAATTTATTGTATCACGGATATTAGATTAAGTATTTATGATATTGTTAATCATGGATATCTTTTGTGCAAATTTGGGTAAGTTTTTATGCCTTGGGAAGTGTCTTAGCATGTTGGTTTCCAAAGGCCTAGGAAGGGGTATATTTGTGTGAATGATTCTTATGATTGTTTTCTTTAGGAGTGGTTCGACAATATTTTGGGTTATGTGTATTGAGTGGAATGTAAATCCTCAGGAAGTTTCCCATGTGATGTATGGGTTCATGAGTTTTGTAATGTCATTCTAGTGAAGGGTATGCCTATGTGTATTGTGGGAAATGCAAACCTTAAGTGTTGTACTACCTGTTCATGATGGTTGAAATGTGGCTAAGGGTTGGGACATGGATTCATCTTGTCCTGACCGGTATTCATGTGATTATTGATAAATTTACAAAATGGTCAATGCCTTGCTTAATGTGTAGGGTTTGCTAGTTGCAAGTAGGGGGAGTGGCTCTCAATGGGGGCTAAAACCCAAAGTGGTGTCTAGGATAACCCATTCGAGGGTTTCTTAATGGCTCAAGTGCTTGTTTAGGCTTGAGATGAGATGGGAAGGCATGGAATGGCAAGATCAATTGCCTTGTCCTCATGAAAGGTATGTTGATTCCACATAAGTTTGTATGGGGGCCAAGGATTGGTAGAGGCTGCTAGGATAATCCAGGATGGGAGTTGAGGCTTAGGAAGATCCGCTAGGATAACCCATATCAAGTTATGTGACAAAACTCCTCCCTATTACAGTCTAGCATTCCCTAGTTATGATTTATCCTTCTATTGTGTGAATATCTCTAGAAGTGATGTAATTGTTGTGTGTGTTGTTGGTGTTATTAGCAGTGTTGTGTTGGAGTCATGTATAGCCCTCTTTATGTTATTATGTTGTCTTCTTGATTGTCTGTATGTTGGGGGACCTTGTGTTATCTCCTAGCACAGGGGATGAACCTTAGGGTTCCACATGGTCAGGAGGTTGGTGTTTTTTCCTCCACTGGGTATTCTTGTTGCATGTTTGTGTGTGTGGAGATTTGTTCTTGATGTTGTGAACTCCAATTTCAGTTCATGTTCCTATTTGAAAAGATAACCTTTATGTATATGTATTGTTAGATGTATCTCTTATTGTAATCTAATGTATTCTTCCCACATGTAATAAGAGAAGAATTGATAAAAATATTGTTATGATGTAACAAATATTGATGTACTCTTCTTGTAATGGATATGGTAAAGTGATGTATCTTGCATATGTTAGTTGGGTAGAAATTTTCTTGTTTAATGTTGATTATCAAATGACATGATGTGGAAATAAATAATATAGAAACATTTAATGTGGTGTTTTAAATGAAACTTGCATGTTAGATTACTCATGTCATTTGAAAAGTTAGTCATCTTGATTATTAGTTTTGTAAGTAGTGCTATTGAGGAACCTTAGAGGACATAGGTTTAGATTATTATATCATGCAATCTATTGTTATTTCATTTTATTTTTTAAATGTACCATTAATGTGGCTTAGTGATTTTTGTCCTCTGGGGTTCCTTGGTGGGGTGTTACACCTAAAGGTTATAAAGATTAAATTTATAAATTATAGTAGGAAAAATATTTTAAATAAATGTATACATGTGAAATATAGAATTATTTTAAGTAATCAAACAAGGATAACTTTAAAAAAATGAGTTACAAAGTAGAAAAATCAATTAATAGCTAAAGAAGGTTAAAATGCATGAATTATAGCAATAAAAATCTCTTAGAGATAATGTAACAATTAATTAATAAAAGAGGGACAATTTAAGGTAAGAAATGCAAGTAAAAATCAAAGAAGGAATTAGTAAAAAGAATTAAAAATCCTAAGGGAAACGTTATTAACTTTAGTTAACAATTTGTAGAAGTTTCCTTATTACCTTTGTGATAAATCTATAGAGCCATTCTAATTCTAATGACATGATTTTAATTGATTTAGCTATTGATTTAATATATTTAAAAAGTTAACCTTAATTGGATATATAGTCAGTTGGGGTAGTTGGTGCAATGGACATTCTCCTTTTTCTGTAAATGCTTTTGGCTTTTGTCTTTGGGGGAATTCGAGCAGTTTTTGGGAGAAAGAATGCGTGGAGTATTGTCTGTGAATTTTTCCTCCATTGTGGGTGATGCTAGAGATTTCATTCTGCTTTTTTTTTGGGGGGGGGGAAGAAGTGTCTGTAAATTTTGGAGGGGATTTTTGGGTTTTTCCCTTGGAGAAAAATGAAGGGGATTCATTTTCTTATGTGTAACTGATGCATGGAAGGTTCTACCTTGCAAGTCATGGAGAAATTAAGGATTTGAACCGACTCCCTAAAGAGGGGGAAACAAAGCCGACATGAGTAGAGGTAATTAGGAGTTCTTCACCATAATGGAGAAAAATGAGAATTGAGCTACAAATCTAGGCATCTGCAATATATTGTAATCCTACAATTTTAAATGGGTACTACTTGACACAGTCATTCTCTGTCTTCCATTTTTACCATTTTTCAATTTGTTAAGCAAATATTTCATATCTTTATCTCCTGTTGGTTAGAGCGGGTTTAATCTTTTAAATCCTTAATGCTGAAATATTTACCCAAAATAGTTTATTTTCAAAACCTTCAACACTAAAAAAAAGAAACAAGAGACCATGTTTTCTTTGTCTGCTTCATGTGTGGTTCAATTTCATTCCCTTAGCATCCTTGCGCATAGCAGAATGCGTTCTTCTTGTTCATCACATCATTTTCAATCAAGATTAAACTTATCTCTGGTGATGGTTAGTGTATCGTACCTATCTTTTGATTATGATATCTCTGGTGATGGTTAGTGTATGGTTAGTCTTGGCATTAGATGTTGAAAAGGGTCGATTTCAATCAAGATTGTGATATCTCTGGTGATGGTTAGTGTATCATACCTATCTTTTGATTATGAATCGATCTTGGCTCGGACGTACCATGGTGTTCGTTGCCTATGAACCTAGGGATAGCTTGAAATCTCCCAAACCTGTCGTAAGAACCGACACTAGTAGTTAGAAATAGTTAGAAAACAATTATTCTCCAAACTCATGCCAGTCTAGTTTTTGGTATTAGAATCGACGTCTAAAATGGATTAGACTTGGGGCTAGTTGTATCATGTCTTTTTTTAAATGAATATGTCTCCTGCATGCACTGAGAACACAAGAAAAGCTTACAATGTTAGGATGTGTTCAGGGTGCTTCATTAATTCACTGATTTTGAGAGCTTCCATACAAAAATCTATTTTGTGCACATTCTTTTCTATTTTTCTTTTGTTCTCTGTGACCTCATTCTTCATTTAGCGTCTGTCAACAAGACTGCATTCCTTTTCTATTTTCCCATTTCACCATAAATTGATTTTTGCATCCTTGTCTTGTGATGAAGATTAAAGTTTATTCTCTAATTGTTCATGTGAGGCATGTTTTATTAGATGTAGTAGATTTGGTGACTAGATTGAATTGTTCCAAATAAAAGAGTTTATTTTTATTTTCAACTAAAGATATAATGTATTGAGTCTATAATTTTAATTTGATGCAAGAGCATCTAGTGGTGTAAGGGCAATCTTGCATCACACAAAAATAGTTAAATTTTCAAGTTTCTCGGTTTTTAGATGTTTTTACATTTTTTGATACCCTTTTCATCATAATGAAATTCCCAATTTATGGTTTTTATTTTCTATTCCTGGGTTGAAAGATATTGTAGTTTTAGTTTCCCAGATTTGCACCTGAAAACCTTCCGGGCACTTAGAGTTATTAGA
>VDFB02193867.1:56880036-57127665 GCA_007258455.2 Sequoia sempervirens | reverse complement strand
GATTTGAAGAGTGGATATCACTAGATCCGAATTTGAGAGGGAGATGAATGGAAGACTGCCTTCAAGACCAAAGAGGGTCTGTATGAGTGGTTAGTCATGCCTTTTGGGCTAACCAATGCACCGAGCGCATTCATGCGGCTCATGAATGAGGTACTAAAAGAATTTTTGGGAAGTTTTTTTATTGTGTATTTAGATGATATTTTGATTTTCAATAAGACGTTGGATGAGCATTTGATGTATATTCAAAGAGCCTTTGAGAAGTTAAGAGAAGAGAAAATGATGATTAATTTCAAGAAGCGTAGTTTTGTGAAGAGGAAGTTAGTGTACTTGGGGTTTATTGTCTCAGCCGAAGGTCTCAAGATGGACCCAGAGAAGGTGAAGGCTATTCTGGAATGGCCTACCCCAAGAACTGCTACTGAGGTGAGATCATTCCATGGTTTGGCTAGTTTTTATAGAAAGTTTATTAGAAACTTCAATAGTATTTGTGGACCCCTGACTGAAACAATGAGAGGGGATAGAAAAGAATTCAAGTGGAGCACTGGAGCGGAAAATAGTTTTGAATTGTTAAAGCAGAAGGTAACAGAGCAACCTGTTCTAGCCCTCCCAGATTTTAACAAGGTGTTTCAAGTGGATTGTGATGCCAGTGGTTGTGCCATTGGAGCAGTGTTTAGCCAAGAAGGTAAGCCCATTTCCTATTTCAGTGAAAAGTTAAATGATGCCAAGAGAAAGTATTCTGTATATGATCAGGAATTTTATGCAATAGTTCAAGCATTAAAGAAATGGAGACATTATTTGTTGCCAAAGGAATTTGTTCTATATAATCGACCATCAAGCCTTGCGCACCTAAATAGTCAGAAAATTAAATCGAGGCATATGAAATGGGTAGAGTTTTTGTAGAGTTATACCTTTGTTTTGAAACATAGGAGTGGAAGTCAAATAAGGTTGCAGATGCCTTAAGTAGGAGGCATACATTGATGACAAAGATGCAGATTGAAGTGGTTGGATTCAATGAACTCAAGACACTGTATGTAGAAGATCCTAATTTTGCAGAGGCTTGGAAAGCTTGCAAGGAACCTGTTATAGTGGATAGGACAAGGTGGCTAGATTTCATAATCCAAGATGGCATGTTATTTAAGGGAAGTCAATTGTGTATCCCAAGGAGTTCCATGAAAGAGAACCTGATAAAGGAGAAGCATAGTGGAGGAATGGCAGTGACATTTTGGTTAGGATAAGACCATTGCCATTATCAGTGAGCATTATTATTGGCCTCAGTTGTCACAGGATGTGAAGAAGTTTGTACAAAGCTGCAGGGTATGTCAGATTGCTAAAGGAGTGAGCCAGAATACAAGCTTATATTAGCCCTTACCTATACCAAAGAGGCCATGGGAGGATATAAGTATGGACTTTGTTCTTGGTTTTCCAAGGACGCAATGAGGGAATGATTCAGTCTTTGTGGTAGTTGATAGGTTTTTGAAGATGACACATTTCATTCCATGTTAGAAGACCCATGATGCAGTCCACATTGCTAACTTGTTCTTCAAAGAGGTGGTGAGGCTACATGGTCTGCCAAAGAGTATTGTTTCAGATCATGACACCAAATTTGTGGGGTACTTTTGGAGGACCTTGTGGAAGAAGTTGAAGACAGAGTTGAAGTTCAGTTCTGCACACCATCCACAAATAGATGGGCAGACAGAGGTTGTTAACAGGAGTCTGGGTAACCTACTGTGGTGTTTGGTAGGAGATAAACCTAATGGATGGGACTTGATCTTACCCAGGTAGAATTTTCTTACAACAATTATGTCAATAGAAGCACTAGTAGATCACCATTCCAAATTGTGTATGGAGGTAGCCCCAGAATAGCTCTAAAATTGAGGAAGATGGACCAAGAGAAGAAAATAAGTGCTGAAGCCAAATATTTTGCAGAACACATCAAGGATATACATGAGAAGGTAAGAGAACATATTAACAAGCTGAATACGCAGTATAAGGCTAAGGCATTAGAAGAGGAGGTATAAGGAGTTTGAGATTGGTGATGAAGTGATGGTCCACTTGAGGAAAGAAAGGTTTCCAGTGGGAACATATAACTAATTGAAGATGAAGTTTGGTCCCTATAAAATTTTGAAGAGGCATGATTCAGGGAATGCATATGAGGTAGAGTTGCCGAATGGATTCAACATTTCCCCTGTGTTCAACATTTCAGATTTGACAGAGTATCATGAAGGTGGCACAGAGGAAGTACCAACGATGGAACAGTGTGGGATTCCAACACCTACTTAAGAAAAGGAGGAGATTGAAGAAATTCTAGATAGTCGTGTGGGAAGGAGTACCAGGAATAGGCAATATGAAGAATATCTGGTGAAATGGAAAGGAAGGCCTGTTGAAGATTCATCCTGGTTGCCTAAGATAGAGGTTGACCATTTGGGTTTTCCTCCACCATCTGAGATGTGACAGGGTCACTTGTCAAATTACCCTAGGTGTCTGATGCAGGAGCATCCAGTGGTGTAAGGGCAATCTTGCATCACCCAAAAATAGTTAAATTTCAAGTTTCTCATTTTTTAGATGTTTTTACATTTTTGGATACCCTTTTCATCATAATGAAATTCCCAATTTATGGTTTTTATTTTCTATTCTTGGGTTGAAAGATATTGTAGTTTTAGTTTCCCAGATTTGCACCTGAAAATCTTCTGGGTTAGATTTGAGGTACTTAGAGTTCCCGGATCGGCCCCAAAACTTGCCAAAATTAGCATAGAATATTATAATCGCGTTCTTGACTTCGAGACCTTTCCAACGGTTTAAACGGTTCACGAATCAGAGTCTCGGATCAAAAGTTATGGCCCCTGAAAGTTGGCACACTTTCTAGAAGATACAATTGCAAATGTTCTTTTGAAATTTGAACTTCAAGTTGTAATTTTTTGGCGTCAAACCGCCTAAACTCAAATTTGAATGTTGTTTTGGCTCCAAACTAAAGAGGAGCTCTATTTATGGGCGGGTTTCTAATTTTTTGGGTAACTTTTTGGGGACAAGCTCACATATTGTGAAAGGGTTATTCTGTAGCTTTCTGTAACTTGCATGTGCCGTAGAATTTGGGGAATTGAGATTCTCTGCATGTAAGAAGCTCCATTTTCTAAATAATAAAATTATTCTCTTGTTTATGGGTTATTTTCTAAGTCTCAGGTTGCACCCTCATCATAATCAATACAAGAAATCTCTTTCCTCATAAAACCTTGTATATTTTGCTTGGAATCTTACTTTTAGAATTAAATTTTTATGTATATATTTTTTAATGTATGTGTGGTAAATTAAGATGCAAATTATCCTTTCCATCATAATCTTGGGGTCCAATAATGTATCATGACTTATAGAATGATCTATTAAAAATAATAATACGATTTCTCACAATTACAATCCTCTTTAATTCTTTTGGTTTTCATCATGTTACATGTATTAAATTTTATAACTCTTAATTTAGAAATATAATTGCAATTTCTCTATATCCACTAGTGTTTGCAAATTCAAGATACTATCCATTAGTAACAGATGTTAGATGGAATTGAATTGTTTTCTATTATTTCTATAATTTGAATTGTGGGGGTTGTTTAGTTATCTCTTTATTTATTTAATAGATTGTATCCATCTAAATAACATTTCACCATATTTAGTATATATGTCTATAGCTATAATTTCAATTATATATTTAAGTTATTATCATCAATCTTAAGTCATCTTCATCCTTGATAATGCTTTTATTTTATTTTGTTGAGTGGTTATTGCATTGCATTAGTGTACTAGTGTTGATAATTTAATCTAGTTATTATTGTTATTTGCATGATTTATCAACAATTATAAGATTGATATAATTGGCACTATTACCATTTGATAACATGTACCATAAGAAAACTTACACAACATACAACACAAAGTTTATATTGAGTCAACATGATGCATTAGAGGCTTTAGTTTTATTTTAGTTTGATTTAATTATGGAGTTACCATTAGTAGAGAAACTTAATGTACCAACCTATAATTTGCTTAATGAATATGACTAAGTAGGTAATGGAATAGTTGTGAACCTAATTAAGGGACCTATGGCGAATTAACTATATGGAGTAAGAGAATTAGTTTTTTTTTATAGGTATTTAGTTAGGGAACTTATTTGTTGAACTCTTGTATATTGTAGCTGAGGAGATTAATATCTCTAAATAATATTACTTTAAGAGGCTAAATATGATAATTAAATTAGTAGTTGAGTAACTTTGATTTCAAGAGTAATATTACAATTGTACTAGTAAATGGTAAAGTTATAATTTCTTGAACTATTAGAAATAATAGCAAATTCATTTATGATTCCATGAATGTAAGCGAAGAAATCAGAACATTAAGTAATAAAGAGGATTCTAATTGGATAGTTATAGTTAAATTAATCATTTAAAAGTTATGGATAAGGGAATTGGGTAATTATTATTAAACTAAGTATTTTATTTGTTGCAGATAACTAGATTGTGTATTTACTTAAAGTGAATTGATTTACTTCATTTTAGCTAGTTGAAAGTAAGGGTTCGTTAAAGGAGATAAATGAATCTACCTTTACATAGTTTTGATTACTTAAAAGTTAAATCATAAAGTAATTAGGATAAGTTGAGTTGGAAATAATGTAATGATATCTCAATTATTTGGTATTTCCTTATGATAGGAAAATTGACTTGAATTATATCAATCTCTCGTGATGATAATTTAAGAGTTAGTTCTGTGAGTATTATTATAATATGGATTATTGATTGAATGAATTATGGATTAATTGGTAATAATATAAATATTGTGTAATGAGAATTTAAATTGCTATGTTTCATTGCATGAGTGGTGAATGTTTTCATGGTTATGAGTAGTTGATTGTGTTGTGGCTATTGGTTTAAATGTTTATAATATCGTTAATGATGGATATATTCTATGCAAATCTGGTTAAGTTTATGTGCCTTGGGAAGTGTGTTAGCATTTTGGTTTCTAGAGGCCTAGGAGGGGGTATATTTACAATATGAATGATTCTTATGATTATTTTCTTTGGAAGTGGTTTGGAAATGTTTTGGGTTATGTGTATTAAGTGGAATGTAAATCCTAAACAAGTTTCCCCTACGATGTATGGATTCATGAGTTTTGTAATATCATTCTAGTGAAGGGTATGCATATGTGTATTGTAGGAAATTCAATCCCTAAGTGTTGTACTACCTGTTCATGATGGTTGAATTGTGGCTAAGGGTTGGAACATGGGTTCTTGTTGTCATGACCGGTATTCATGTGATTATTGATAAATGTGCAAGATGGTCAATGTCTTGCTTGATGTGTAGGGTTTACTAGTTGTAAGTAGGGGGAGTGGCTCTAAATGGGGGCCAAAACCCAAAGTGGTCTCCAGGATAACCCATTCAAGGTTTTCTTAATCCAATGATAACCTTAATAATGCATTAGGGGGATGGGTAGATTTCACATTAATCAAGATAATGATATGCCTCACTCATGGATCAAGTGCTCACTTAGGCTTGAGATGAGATGGGAAGGCCTAGAATGGAAAGATCAATTGTCTTATCCTCATGAATAGTATGTTGATTTTGCATGAGTTTTTATGGGGGTCAAGGATCAATAGAGGCTACTAGGATAACCCAGGATGGAGGTCAAGGCCTAGTAAGATACTCCAGGATAACCCATATCAAGCTATGTGATAACACTCCTCCCTATTGCAATCTAGCATTCCCTAGTTACAATTTCTCCTTTTGTTGTATGAATGCCTCTAGAAGCGATGTAAGTGTTGTTGGTGTTATTAGCAATGTGTGTATTGGAGTCATGTATAACCCTTGTTTATGTTATCCTATTATCTTCTTGATTGTTTGTATGTTGTGGGACCTTGTGTTATCTCCTAACATGGGAGGTGGACCTTAGGGTTCCACATGGTCGGGAGGTTGGTGCATTTTCCTCCATTGGGTATTCTTGTTGCATGTTCGTGTGCATGGAGATTTGTTCTTGATGTTGTGGACTCCAGTTCTAGTTCCTATTCCTGTTTGAGAAGACAACCTTGATGTATATGTATTGTCAAATGTATCTCCTATTATAATCTGATGTATTCTTCCCACATGTACTAAGGGAAGCATTGATGAAAATATTGTAATGATGTAACAGATATTGATGTACTCTTCTTGTAATGGATATTTTAATGTGATGTATCTTGCATATGTTAGTTGGCTAGAAATGTTCTTATTTAATGTTGATTATCAAATGACATGATATGGAAGTAAATAATATAGAAAAAAATAACATGGTTTTTTAAATGAAACTTTCATGTTATATTACTCATGTCATTTGAAAAGTTAATAAAAATAATTCTAGTCATCTTGATTATTAGTTTTGTAAGTAGCGCAACTAAGGAACCTTAGAGGACCTAGGTTTAGATTATTATATCATGCAATCTAGTGTTATTTCATTTTAAAAAAAAATTGTACCATTAATGTGGCTTAGGGAATGTTGTCCTCTGGGGTTCCTTGGTGGGGTGTTACATAGGAAGTTGTAACTATATAAAAATAAAATAAAAAATCTTCAAAAGTGATAAAATGGAGAATCCTCATAATAGGTTACAAAGTGTTGATCTTATAGATCTAGGGAAAGGACGTTGTAGATATCTTCACAAGCTTTCCAATGATGTATTATAATTGAAAATCCAACAGCCAGATTGAAAGTTATGACTTTGAGATTTTGCAACTATATAAAAATAAAATAAAAATCTTCAAGAGCAAGAAAAAGAAGAAGCCCCGAAATAGGTTGAAAATTTCCATCTTATAGATTTGAGGGAATCCACACTCTATATCCCTTCAAAAGCTTTCCAATGATGTATTACAATTGAAAATCTAACATTTGGATCGAAAGTTATGACCTCGGGAAGTAGTAACTATATAAATATTTTTTTTTAAACAAAAGTGAGAAAATGGAGAAGCTTCAAAATAGGATAAAAAGTGTCAATCTTATATATTTGGGGAAAGCAAGTTGTAGATCTCTTTACAAACTTTTCAACGATGTATTACAATCGAAAATCCAACAATCGGATCAAAAGTTATGACTCTGAGAAGTTGTAACTAAATAAAATAAAAAATCTTTAAAAATTGGAAAATGAAGAAGCCCTAAAATAGAATCAAATGTATTCATTTTATAGATCTAATGGAATCACACTATAAAAATCTTCACAAGTTTTCCAATGATATATTATAATTGAAAAATAGAGAAGCCCTAAAGCAGGCTAAAATCTATTGATCTTGTAGATCTAAAGAAAGCATGATGTATATCTCTTTACAAGATTTATAACCTTATATTACAATTGAAAATACAATAGTTGGATCGAAAGTTATGACACTGAGAAGTGGTAAGTATAAAAAATAAAATATAAAACCTTTTAGAGTGGAAAAATAGAGAAACTTCTAAACACATTGAAAAGTGTTAATCTTATAGATCTAGAGAAAGCATGTTGTAGATCTCTTCACAAGATTTCCAATAATGTATTATAAATTAAAATCCAATAGTTAGATCAAAAGTTATGACTCTGAAAATTTGTAACTATATAAAATAAAAATAAAATAAATTGAAGAGCAAGAAAACGAAGAAGCCCCAAAATAGGCTAAAAGTTGCTAATCTTATAGATTTAGAGAAATCATGTTGTATATCTCTTCAGAAGCTTTCCAACAATGTATTACAATTAAACATCCAATGTTCGAGTTGAAAGTTATGACCCCAAGAAGTTGTAACTATATAAAAATAAAAAAAATATTCCAAACTGGGAAAAAGGAGTAGCCCCAAAACAGGCTAAAAAGTGTTGATCTTATAGATCTAGGGAAAGCATGCATTAGATCTCTTCACAAGCTTTCTAATGATGTATTACAATTGAAAATACAATGGTTGGATTGAAAGTTATGACCTCGAGAAGTTGTAGCTATACAAAAAAAAAAATTGTTGAGGGGAAAAACAAAGAAGCCTTGAAATTTGAAAAGTGTTGACTTTATAGATTTGAAGAAAAAAACATAGTAGATCTTTTCACAAGCTTTCCAATGATGTATTACAATTTAAAATTTGGGTTGGATTGAAAGTTATGACTTCAAGAAGTTGTAACGATATAAAATAAAATTAAAAAAATTCAGGAGAAGTAAAATGGAGAAGCTTGAAACAGGTTAAAAATGCTAAGTAAAGCACGTTGTAGATCACTTCACAAGATTTCCAATGATGTATTACAATTGAAAATCCAACAATCAGATCGAAATTTATTACTCTAAGAATTTCTAACTATAAAATAAAATAAATATTTTTTTTAGAGCAGAAAAATAGAGAAGCCCCAAAACACATTGAAAAGTGTCGATCTTATAGATCTGAGGAAAGCATGTTCTATACCTCTTCACAAGCTTTCTGATGATGTATTATAATTGAAAATCCAATGGTTGGATTCAAAGTTATGACCCCAAGAAGTTGTAGCTATATAAAAATAAAATAAAAAATTTCAAGTGCGGGAAAATGGAGAAGCCCCAAAATAGGTTGAAAAGTGTTGATTTTATAGATATGAGGAAAGCACGCTATACATTTCTTCAAAAGATTTCTAACAATATATTACAAAATCTATCAATTGAATCAAAATTTATGACTTTGAGAAGTTGTAACTCATGTGTAGCCTAGGGGGGAGGGCGAGGAGCAATATGAAGAGGAGAGAGACTCTACCTAAATCCGATTATGTCCATAACATGGATGTATGCATCTATATTATATGTAGTTAATAAGAGCATAATAGATGAGATGACTAGACTGACCAAATAGTAGAGTGTAACATAGATGCAATCGATCCAAGCTTGTGAGGCATAAAAAGCAAAAAGTCTTTATCTTCGGTATGAATGTGGGTACTCCCCTAACTACCAGTTTCTCTCATTTCATAGAACATCTATATATGCTATAACCATTTGGGAGCAGGTATTGATCCATTGGCAAGTGCTTGTGCCCTCACTATCAACTATTGCCCTTCCTCTATCTATATATGTGATAGCACAACCATGCCCCTTCGTACCTTGATTGCAATCCCTAATTTCACCCACCCTGATGGCAACTATTAAGTGCTTGCCTCTAATGGTAGGCTCGTCTCTGTTGTGGAAATCCCTTTGGGAAACTAGACAAAACACTTTGCGGAGGCAGCAACCGCCTATCATAGTCTTGCTCTAGCTTAGAGAAGAGGGTATAGAAAGATTTGGTTGGAAGGTGATTCTCTGAACATTATTAATAATTTGAAGAGTTTATCTCTTTCGTCTTGGACAATTGAGGCCTTGATCAAGGATTCCATTGAAATTATTAAATCCTTTGATAATGTTTATATTTCCCATATTTTGAGAGAGGGAAATATTTAGCTAATTTCTACACTAACTTTGGTGTTAGAGATAGTAAGGTTTGGGATTTAAATGATCCCTTCCCTTATGAAGCCACGAAAATTGTCATAAATGAAAGTTAATTTATTCTTCAAGGTGTGAACGTCCTTTCTCATGTGGTGGCATATCATTAGGAAGGAGTGTATGGTTATGATTTTGAGGAAAGGCTATCATATGGCGCAAAGTTTGAATTCATTATGGTTTGTTTGTCTTGTGGTTGCCTTTGCACGGATTGTGGGTGTTAGCCACATAAGCTTCTAGAGTCTTCTGTTGGATTTTTTTGATTATGTGTGGTGTATGTTGCTTCCTTCTGAGTTCCCTGTTGATTTATTGGTCTTTGTTTTCCATCGTCATGGGTGGGGATAGAAACCACGCTAAGCCCAAATCTTGTGACATAGCAAAGTAGAGAAAGGAAGTGTGGGAAATTTTAGAGAAGGGTGGCCTAACTCCCTTCATGGAGAAATTGCATGGAAATAATACTTAGGTTACTGCTTTGGTCAAGAAAGGGTGGAAAAGGAGAACCCTGGAGTTGGGTGGCAGGGAAATTGAAGTGGATGAGGAGTTCATAGCCCAGATTACTGGCCTTCCGATTAAGGGCATGAAGGTGTATAGGGATAAGAAAGAGTCACTGGCCGCGATGTCTCTTTTCTTCAAGAAGAATGAGAGTGATGACTTGAAGCCTGCAAAGAGTGGAGGGTATCTGAGGACATCCTTGAAGGCTCTCTAGTAGGATGTTGTCGAAGAAATCATGAGGTATGTTACCCTAGAAGGAAGGTATACGGCCATTAACAATTACCATTTTTCATTGCTTAATCATTTTAGGCACAAAAAATGGGTGTCATTTCCCTATTATTTGTTGGTGTCGATGGATTGTGGGATTAAAGAGCATAGTAAAAACCCCAAAAATCATGTCTTGCATGCAGGGTTGATTCTTTTGATATATGAACATGTTAAAGCACATGATGTTCAGAAGACTCCATTTACTCTAAAAGCTAAAGCTAGGGAGGGTTATGATACTAAGTTGGGTGAGGAAAGGGATTCTAAGAAACCAAGGAAGAGCATGCTTATGTTAAATAAAGATTATGAGTCGGACAGGGATGATGATGTTGATTATGTCCCTGACTCGTATGCCTCTTTGGAGGAGGGCCCCATATCCCCTGTTTAGGGTAAATTGGGGAAGAGAAAATTCATTAAGGAAGTGGGCTATACGACATGTAGTGACGATGTGGAGGTGACTGTTCCTTCAAAGGGGAACAAAGACAAAAATGATCTTTATGGGGAAGCTTCCTATCCTCACCCTGCATCTAGACTTGTGCAGGATCCTGAGGAGGGAAGTCGGAAGAGAAGGGTTTTGAAAAATGCCCCTTTCTCTGTGGTTGGTGGCTTCCATGGTGAGGATGCTCTGATCATTGTCATTGGGTTGCCTAAGCAGAAGGATAGAGTTGTGGGTGGTGATCATGCTGTGGGAGCTAAGAAATTGGATGTTGAGAGGATTCATAAGAGGTTGGCTGTTGCAAAGCAAATTTTTGATTCCATTCATAGGATGAAGTCTCCTATCACTGCTGCTAAAGGTAAGGATGCTTCTGAGGATAAGGTCCATGATATTTCTTCTGAAGAGGATGTTGCTGTGAGAATTTGCATTGAAAACTTTGATAGGGAGGATCTTTCTGATGTGTTGGGTTTGGCCCGTGATAGTGCCAATGTTCTCTTTAAACTTTTTAAATGGTTTTTTCATGAGATTAATAGGACTAATGTTCACATTAGAAGAATTGCTTGCAAGCCTAAGGATCCTATGATCTAGAGCCAAATTGATAATTTAATGGCTGGTCTCAATACTGTTGCTAATATTGTGGCAGAGGAAATCGTCAATCTAAAATAGAGTATGGAGGTTAGAATTTGTTCTCCCTTGAGGAGAAAATTGACAAAATTTGGAATATGGTTATGAAGAGTGGAGAAGATCCTAAATTCCTGACTAGGTCGGACTCTGCGAATTATTTTCCCCTAATAAGAGAAAGGAAATTTTGTTTGTTGATGATATGGTTGTTGAGGGTAAGCTATCTGGAGAGGATTATGTTGTTGCTAAGGGTGCTGCTAAAGGTTTTGTTTTGAGTTGTGAGGTAAAATCTAGTGGACCTGGGGTTAGGACTAGAAATAGATTGAAAAATTAGGTTGGGGCCTCGGGTTTGGAGGTTTCTGATACTAGGGTTAAGGGATAGAAGCTTTCTGCTAGTGAGATGGAAGTTGTTGAAATTCTAAACAATATGTAGTGGCGTGTGTCACTTTTTGGCTGATTTTTGGCTGGTGGTTTGTTGTCATTGGGCTGATGGTTTTTTCTTGATGTTTCCTTTTTGAGTTAGTTGTTCTTTTTTGTAAAGAGTTCCGGGCCCCTTCAAAACCCATTTTTTACCTCTAATCAAAACTATTAAGTGCCTCAATCCCTGCTTTTGCAACCCAACATTTTAAAAATAAAATAAAAAATATAGAATAGCAAAAAATGGAGAAGCACGAAAGTAGGCAAAAAAGTATTGGTTTTATAGATCTGAGGAAAGTAGGCTATGGTTCTATTCACAAGATTTCCAGTGATTTTTTACATTTGAAAATCCAAAAAATGTATCAAATGTCATGACCGTGAGAAGTTGTAACTATATAACAATAAAGTAAAAAGTCTTTTAGAGCAGAAAAACAAAGAAGTCTCGAAACATGTTGAAAAGTGTTGATCTTATAGATTTGGGGAAACCATGCTCTAGATCTATTCACAAGCTTTGCAACAATGTATTACAAATGAAAATCCAATAGTCAAATCAAAAGTTATGATTCTAAAAAGTTGTAACTATACAAAAATTAAATAAAAATCTTGAAAAGCAGGAAAACAGAGAATCCTTGAAATAGGATGAAAAATGTTAATTTTATAGATTTGGATAAAGCACACTATAGATCTCTTCACAAAATTTTCAATGATGTATTAAGTTGAAAATCCAATAGTCGGATCGAAAGTTATGACACTGAGAATTTGTAACTATATAAAAATAAAATAAAGAATCTTCAAGAGTGAGAAAATTGAGAAGCCCTAGAATAGGTTGAATTTTTTTTATCTTATAGATCTACGGAAAGCATGCACTAGATCTCTTTACAAGCTTTCCAATGATGTATTACAATTTTAAATCCAACAATTGGATCAAAATTAATGAACTCAAAAAATTGTAACTATATAAAAATAAAATAATTTTTTTTGTAGAGCAAGAAAACAAAGAAGTCTCAGAGCATATTGAAAAGTGTTGATCTTATAGATATGATAAAAGCATGTTGTACATTTCTTCACAAGCTTTCAAATTATGTATTACAATT
Organism: Sequoia sempervirens; assembly: GCA_007258455.2. Lineage (NCBI taxonomy): Eukaryota > Viridiplantae > Streptophyta > Pinopsida > Cupressales > Cupressaceae > Sequoia > Sequoia sempervirens. Next base: position 57,114,898 of record VDFB02193867.1, on the reverse strand, counting down.
GAAAATTCAATGATCGGATTGAAGGTTATAACTTACAGAATTTGTAACTAGATATAAAAATAAAATAAAAAAATCTTCAAAAGAAAGAAAATGGAGAAGCCCCTGAGTAAGCTAAAAAGTGTTGATTTTATAGATCCGGGGAGAGCATGTTGTAGATCTCTTCACAAGCTTTCCAGTGAACTATTACAATTGAAAATCCAATAGTCGGATCAAAAGTTATGATACCGAGAAGTTGTAACTCTATAAAAATAAACTTAACATGTGAATATGTCCCCTAACTTCCTAGTAAGTGAATTAACTAGGTACAATATATTTATTTACACCAACACCTCCCCTTAAGTGCAACTTAGGGAGAATATTATTATGAAAATGATGCAAAGATGGAAGAATGGGTCCCGACTACTAGGCCATGTTAGGTACCCATGTAAAAATGCAAATGCAATCTCTCACAAATAGATAAAAGGAGAAAACATAGTGGGAGAAAACTCCTCTCCCAAAGAGAGATGAAATACAAAAAAGTTCTCACAATGAAGAATGAGAAATCCAAAACCCCATATGAGAGAAAATACCCCCCTCATAAGAGAGAAGAAGAAGAGAGACCATGCAACCCCCCTCAATGGTGAGTCTCCTACAACAATAGAAGCTCGACATTGAATGCTAAAGATGATCCAATCTTGTTGAACAACATTTCTCCCCTTAGAAAGAAACAAAACCAAAAAGATATGTAGGATGTCTTCCCATTCCTGAAAGGAACTGTACTATAGAAAAATGTATCCTTGTACATTTTCACACTTGTTTGGGCCCTCCTTTTTAAAATGAGGTTTATTTATGTCTTAATTGGTCTTATTTTGCATCCACAAGCCTTATTAAATGCAATTTTTTGAGGATAATCCTAGCATTTAACACATGAAAAATCATAATTTAAAATTTGAGGTTGTGTTCCAGATCTAGGGATTTGGACTCATATGCCCCTTTGGGCATATGGGTCCCACCTAGGTCTCAAGACCTGATTTTAAATGTTGCATTGAACTTAACATTTCTTAGAGTTTGTGTCTCAGGTTTAAGCCACTAGGAATCATACACCCAACCTGGTGTATGAGTCCCACTTTAACTTGTACCTATTTTAAATAAATTCTTGGTGATATTTTATTATCCTAGATCTGATGTTGGATTGTAGTGTTGTAATTTCAACAAATTTTGCATAAACAAGTATAAATACAAGGTTCTTTCACATAAATTCTCCTAGCAATTCAAGTATTCAAGTATCCTAGCAATTTTTGAGATTAATCATTATAGAAAATTTTATGATCAAAAGAGCATTCAAGAGAAAATCATCAAGCATTTGGAGCAGCATTGAAGATTCAAACATCATGTCAAAGTCTTCATGCATGATGTGTGTTTGTGAGCTAATATTTGTGATGTAGATTTCATGATTCGAGCAAGCATTCAAGACCAAGTTTCAAGCATTCAATCAAGAGTCAAGATCCACATCCATTGGAGCCATTTCACACAAGTTTGTAACCTTTATTTCAATGGTTTGGTGAGTTGCAACATTGTATTTGTTCATTCAACATTCCTTCATGATTTTCTATTTCATTTCAAGGTTTAATTACCAAAATGGGGTTTGACCAAGGCAAACCTCTATTCCCTAACAAAGTAACATGTTTCTCTCTTCATGTGTGTTTGCAGATCTAGGTGAATTGGAGCTTGAAGATCCTTTGAAGAAAAAGTTGCAAAAGTTGTCAAATTTGTCAAGTTGTCATCTTCACAAAAAACTCACCTACAAGCCATAATTCAAACTTTCAAACTTGGAAAATCAGACAAGACAAAAGCTACAAAAGATCTCTATATGCTATAGAAATATCAGTCAAACCCTAATACTAGAAATAAATCACCCTTCTAGGCATATGAGTCCCAGTACAACCCTTTTGCCAGATTTTTGTAGATCTTGAATAGTCACTAGAAGATTTTAGATTTTGTTCAGATTCTTGTAGCAGAACTAAATCACCCTACTTGGCATATGAGTCCCAGTGCACCTTAAAACAATAGATTTCTAGGGTTTTTAGACCTTGTGTTGACCTCTCCATTCTTCTAGGTACTTTTTTGTTTCATTTTGTTTGTCAATTTGATTTAATGCTTTCAAGTTTCTGTGGTTTAGTGCATTATATTTTGCATTTCACCTTTGAAGCTTCATTTAATGGTGAACCCTTGTTTAATCACACAAGGATACCCTTATCCCTTATCTCAATTGATTCACTTGGTTAAGGGATCTTGGTTTCCTAATGAACTAAAGAGTAAAATAGGTCCTTAAGTTCCATCTCCTAAAAGGTGGACATCCTATTAACTTTGGTTCAAGAAGATGTGGGAAGAAGGATGATGTGTGATGTCTTTGAACTATGCTCAAGTGTCTCCATGTCAGTGTCAAAAACTGACACACTCCAAATAGGTGTTATAGGCCACATTTCTAAAGATATTAATCCATAATCTAGTAGAGATGAATGTAGAGCACAATCAAAAGAAAAAGATACCTCCTCTAAAGATAAAGAAGCCTCCTCCAAATGTTGTCTAAAAGTACCCACACTCACATCAAACTGTGAAGAATGATCATGTAGAAAATGAACACGAGGGTTAGAGTATTCCCTTGCAACAACTAAAGAATAATCATCTTCATCAAAGAGAATATGTACGTAATCTGTAAGGGGGGAAATAAGCACAAGGAAAAAAATGAATTAAACCAAATTATTCCAAAACAATATCAAATTCCAAACCATACTCATGAAATGAAATTATAAAACTTAAGAATTTGAAGAACATTTGAATACAATCATAAAGAAAACATAAACCAAATTCAAGCATTACAATGTTACTATCTGATGGTGAAGTGTAATTCGTATTGATGTTGAATTGCGTTGGATCAATATGGAGCCTCCATTGTTGTTGCAAAAGCTTTAAAAAGTGTGTTAATGGTGATCAAAGATGTAAATGTGCTCAATGTGCTTCAATGGATATTTTGACATAACCTCTCCATAAATTCCCTAGATTCTTTGATCAATTTTGAGAAGAAAGAAGGTTGTTTTATAGATTTTCAGGTTTCAAATGAACTATCAAGATGTGATAGTTAAAGATCATGATCAACTGTTGAGAACCATTGAGAGGAAATAGATTGGCCAGTTAACTTCTCTGGTTGATATAATTAAGGATTTTAATTGCAAAATCAATGGGATTAGATTAGAATGATTGGTGGGATTGAGAAATCAGGTTGAGTGGTTAGTGGGATCAAGATAGTTAGGTTAACTTAGGAAATAGATGGGTTAGTTAGGAAAATTAGAGTGAGAAATTAATGGTAATGATTTAATCGATCACAAAGGGGTGATGATAATTAATTAGTTGAATAATTAATTAGCATTAGATATGAACATGCAAGTTTTCTTTTGACTTTAACAAATGGAGATATATTTGTTTGTTGAAATGTTGAATGAGTTTGAATAATTGATTTAATTATTCAAGTTTAGAGAAGGGAAAGTGGTTTAATTAAATTATTAATGATAACAATTTAATTTCTTTAGATGAATGTGATGTATTAGTGACATAATTAAATAATTGATGTTTAATTAATCGGGAGGAATAAAGTTATATTAATGATGATATAGTGAATTAATTAAATAATTAAAGATTATTCAATTAATAGAGGAAAATAGGGCTATTGATGTAAATAATGTTAAAAAGGGGATTAATGATGTTAATGAGATGAAATGAAATAGTGATAATGAAAGTGATGTCGATAATGGAAAATACAATTTAGGATATGTGTTATGTATTAGGTCATTTTTACATGTTTACATTTTTCCCCTCTTTGAGACAATTATTGGTTACATTATTTCAAAGAATTTGAAGTTCAGATCAAGATTTGAATTTTTTTATATTACCTACTATACCTCAACGGTCAATGGAAAGATAATACGATGCTGGGTTTCCCCCTAAAGAGGTTGGCCAAAAAAATTACTTTTTTGGTTGGGCTTGTGACAAGGTTTCGTTGTAGTTTAGATGTGTAGAGGATGAAAAATTAGGCTATATGGCCCACATTTATATTTTTGGATGTTCCAAGGTGCTCAAAATTAAAACCTAGGAGGGTTCCTAAGATAAAAATTAGGGTTCATTTTTCCTCATTTTTGCACTTTGAGCCTTAGTGAATTCTTGCCTATGGAGATCTTGTTGCTACAATTATCGATTTGTGATGGTAAGGATTCTAGCCACCTCACACGGAGTAGATGTAGTTCATTCATTTGGGAGGCTAGTAGGCATAGGCATCATGGTATGTACTCCTTCCTTTCTTGTTTTTGTCATTTGTCATTTTGTAATTAATGCCCAAAAATTATTATGATGATAGTGGTAATTTCTTGATTCAACTGTTATTGTTTCGATTTGACCACTAGCGTAGTAGGTTAGTTTACCACTATTGTAAAATGTCCATGCTATAGTATAATTTGGCCACTATTGTAAAATCCATCTGCTATTGTTTACCACTTTTGTAAATAGTTCACAATATTGTTTATCTTTTAGGAAAGCAACTGCTTTTGTGATTTGTTTTTTTAGAAAATTCTTGACGTTGTGGGTTGAATGTTTACAAGCGATTCTTAAACTACTATATTCCAAGGAGCAATGGCCCTGATAGTTGTTTAATTTGATTTTTTGATTGCAACATATATGGGACTGCGACATATATGTTACATGCCCAAGATCTAATGCCATAGGGCGATGATGACCATGCTTGTCGAGAGGTGGCATTTCAAGACCTCATCCTTCCATCTTCCTACTAGCGAGGTGATAGTTACCCTCGAGGATGTTTAGAGAATTTTGTGGATTCCTATCCATAGTGAGCATGTTGTATATGATGTTAGGTAGGGTACTCTTTCCATGCAGCAAGTACTTGGCATGCGATGAATACAAGTGGTGGATTTGGAGATAGACTTCTCTTTGTTTGTCGATGGTGTTGATCCTTGGTTTATGGTACTAATCAGTTTGATTATTGGGCCTTTGATGCCCAATCATAGAGGTGGGCTATTTCTTATTAGCTAGGGCATTTGTATAAATCAGATGATGGAGCATGAGACCAAATATGTGTGGTTCCCATGTGTTTTGGCACATTTTTATAGAGACATGCATGAGGTTGTATATTAGAGTGGCAGTGTTATCTTAGCAGGCATGACACTTCTACACATATGGGCTTGGGTGAGGATTCTAGTGACTAGGCTTGATGGTATACTTAATCAGGATCTTGATGATCCATTTTCTTATAGGTATTCAAATTTTTTTCATTATCTTTGGCCCAATAGATTACACTACTAGCAAGGAATTTTTGATGATATGATCAAGTTAATTTGGAGGTCATGGCTAGCTTGTCAAGCCTAGCATGAGGAAATAGAGAAATTACCTTTTTTCGGATATACATGATGGCTCATTGGTTGTGTGGACACCATTTTTGACTGATATTTTCTTGATTGGGTTCTCTATTAGTATGGGGACCAATAGCCTCCTCTATTGATGTTGTTAGAGAGTTCAAAGAACTTGCCACATTTGGATAAGGATGGGTAGTGGGTCTTGCAGATCCAAGCACTAAATGAGATTTTGATTAGTGGTGGGAAATTCATATTCCATTATGGTTTATAGATCTTGCTAGTGATGGGCCAGTGATGAGACATGTCCAAAGGGTGGTTGGTGTCACCGGTAGGCGAGATGATAAGGAAAGGCTCAGGATTGTAGTCAAGCAACTTGATAGGGCCCATGGTGATGATCAAGATTAGCATGATGGGTAGCAGGGACCACAGGTAGTGTAGGGTCCTCCCCCATAGGGGGATGCAACAAATCAGATAACATAGTTGACTACTAATGGAGATTCCTAAGTTATAGAGTGAGATGCAAGGATTTCTCAACAACAAGTGGAAGAGGAAAATGTTGCAATTATTACTATAGAGTGGGATGGTCTCCATCAGGAGAGAGATGCTTGGAGGCAGGAGTTGGTCATCAAGAAGAAGTAGAGACTTGTAGTAGAGATTTCATTAGCCTCCTCCATTCCCCTAGCTCAGTATCAGGTTGAGTGAGATTGGCTTATGATGTAGACTACCTACTACCAAATATTGTATGAGGCTTTTGTTCCTAGGGCTCAGAGATGCCCTTGTTTCAGAGAGTTGAGTGTTCAGATAGGTGCAGAGTCTGGTGGGAAGTCCATTAGACAACCTCGACCATCTTCATAGACTATGCATCCCCAATCTTCCCCTAGTCATAGTTAGCAGCAGCATAGGTTCCCACCTTGGGATGCCCAACAAGGCTGATTTTGTTATGATATTTATATATTGTATCAAAGACTTGTGTAGACATGTTATTTTGTATATACATTTATTAGACCAACTAAGGCCTCATATATATTTTTATATATTTTGATATCACACATGATGCTTGATGATGTATATCACATTCCCATTTTTTATGATATATGAGATACACCATGTTTTTATTCAGCTTATTATGTGTTATGAGATGCTTGTGGATGATTATATGTGTTGATGGTTTATATATGCTTATGTTTTTTTTGTACTTTTCAAATGCATTTATATGATATGGATGGATGTATGATTTATGATGTATATGATGGATGATGATGATATATGATTTATGCAATGGATAAAGATATATGATGTATGCGATGGATGATGATATATGATGTATGCAGTGGATGATCATATATGATGTATGATGTTTTTCATTTTATTATGGTCATGATATGTAATGATGAATTTATGGATGTAGGATGCATGTGATACTAATGGTATTATGATGCAGGATGGACATGTTAGAAAAACTGTTAGTATGATTTTTGGAAGAAAATTGATGTTGTTAGTCATTGATGAGTTTTATTTTTCTTTCATAGAGAATTTGTATTTTTAGCAATCCTTATTGATGTTGGAAACACACATGACACACTTAAGTATTGATGACCAAGGTGGTATTGTATCCATTTCATGAACTTTGGATCTACAAACAAAGAGAATTCTTGATCATACCAGACATACAAAAACCTTGTTAGAGTGTATGGTTGAGAAGTTTCAACACATTTCGAATCAGTTACATAGAGAGGTATGAAGTACTTAACATGTGACTGCTACATGAATTCCCCCAAAATAGATTTCACACACAAAATAAAGCAAGTATTCATTGTTTTAGTATCACAAAAATATTTAACAAACAAATCAAATAGAAATCAACAATCAATGCCCTCATTCCTTCCTCTTTAAATCCTTATGGAAATCCTCAAGAGATCCTAGGAATGTGACATTAAGATAAATAAAAAAGATAAGATCATAAAAAAAAAACAATGTTGTAGTATCACTTGACATAGTTTTTTGATGTTTCAGGATGTTATCCATTAGTGATGTATATTGTAGGAATGTTTTATGTGTTAAGAAATCCATTAGGATGTTGATGATGAATTATCGATAGGCAGGTAGTTAATACTTATGCAGTGTTATAATCTGATAGTGATCCAGTCATTTCAATCTTTACTTTGGAAGTTTTGATTTTGATATTTTTTTTTCTAGTAGATTGCTTTGTCAAAGGTTGAAGGTGACAATTGTTTATTATGAATGAAAAGTTTATTGCTAATAGGTAACAATCCAGAGATAGGACTTTAGATATTTTTTGAATTATTTGATGTTATTTTTGTTGTTTTCGAAAGATTTAGAGACAAATAGGGGGACCTAAAGGGACTAACCTAGTGCCTTAGGGGCTGATCAAAGACCAACCTTGTCTATTTGATGAACACAGAGACATCATAGTTCAACTATATTGACTGACACTATTTTTGGATTTTTCTGACTTTTACTGATTTTTTGGATTTTGATAAGATATTTGAATGTTTTTTTATTTTGTAGGACTAACCTAGGGCTTCGGAGGATCATCAATAATGGAATTTCCTATGTTGTACATGTGTGAACCCCAGTCCTAGTACCTACAAAACAACATGAATAAACAAGTTAAACAAGATATTGCAAGCTAAAACAAAGATTCCCTATGAAATCCATTTACAACTTTGAACTAGGAGAGAAAACAACAAAGAACACAATGAAACAAAGAGATATAGATTCAATCCTAATTTAAATGTGCAAACTCATTTTCCCATGGGGGAATTGGTGCCAATTTGATGTGAAAATTGGCCCTTTCCCAATTCCTAAGATGCAAGCTTGATATGTTGATGGAGATTGATCCACTTTGATGGTGAAGAATGAGAACTCCAAGCCAAAATCTGCAAAAACCTAGCTAATAACTCAAGATTGATGGATGGAAATGGCTAAATATTTTAGCATAATAACTTTGCATAATTTGTGGATGATCAAATGAGGATATGAGCTCTTTATTTATAGAATGCCAAGATGGATGAATGTCCAAATTTGAGCAATATGGGACTAACATTCATCCAATGGTATGATGCCACTTGTCAATCCATGAATGGATGGAAGATGTGCAAGATTTGGGGATTGTGCCAATAACTGCATATTTTTGAATTTCAAATTTGTTGAAATAATTTGCAAGAGGGAAGGGAAATTGCAATAAATTCCACTTGGCTCAAGACAAAGGACATGTAAGATGAATTTATTTCCTTGTTGGATGTACATGTTGACTTGGAATTTTTGAATTCAAATTTGGACAATATTCCAAAAGATGCCTTGTGAGGAAAATAGAGATTTAATAAATGAATTAAATCTATTTTCATGTGCAACTTGTAAAATCTAGAGGATGGGACATGAGATGAGATTAAATTAATCAAGGGTTAATTAATTTAATGAGAGAGGTTAGATGATGTGACCTATTTGACTCAAATTTGTGGATTTATTTAAATCAAATAAGAGAGGAATATGATAAGAGATTAATTAAATAAGGATTTTGATTTATTTAATTAAAAGAGATGGTGTTAGATTAAATCAAAGAAGGTTTTTATTTATTTAATTTAATGGATAGACTTTAGAGATTTAATAAAATAAAATTAATTATTTAATTAAATAGGGATAATTAGATCAGATGAATTGATTTAATTAACAAAAGAGATCAACTTAATTAGATAAAATGATTTATTCAATTAAGGGATGAAAGTTGATGAATTTAATCAAATAAGGAGATTTGATTAAATGGTTAGACTGAGGGATGATTTAGAATGAAATGATGTTAGTAGGTTGAGATCAAGTGTACAACGTCACTCAGTATATTTTATGTGTCTACATTTTGCCCCTCTTTGAATCAATGTACTTGCTGCATTGGTTCAAAGAATAAGTGATCTCGATCAAAGCCAAAAATTTTGATATTTAAAAACTTTCCCCACTGCTGCATGGTGAGAGAAAACATGCCATTATAATGCCCCCTCGAAAGATTGGATGAAAATTTCAATTTTTTGGGTGATCTCGCGAATAAAAGAGGACAAAGTACCCGACAGGTCCAAAAGGTCTCCAAGAGACTAAAAACATGTCTAAACATTGTAAAATGATGAAAAAAAAGCCTCAATTAGATGAAAATAGGTTTGGGGGCCCAAAACCCTAGCAAGACAGCTAATTAGGGGGAAAAACCCCTAAATTTAGGCTTAAAAGGAGCCGAAGGGGTCACTTTCAAGTCATTTTCAAACACCTCCAATAGTAATCTCGAGATTTGAGCTCAGACCTCCTAACAATATGGCACAATGACAACTTCCTCTGCACATTTCTGATCAAGTTTAGAGGTACCAGTGGCCACCAGGCATTGGGGCACCGGTAAGTGGTCCTTACCCGAGCTTCATTTTTCATTTATTGCATTATTTAATGCTTTAAAGAGTCGGTTTACCTGTAGAGGTGCTATATAGCGCTGCTCAGAAGTCAAATTGGACCACTTGGTGTTAAATAGCGCCACGGTAGTGTAGTTTGGAGTTTAAAAACTCTGACGCTGAGCTTAGGGTCGGTGGGTGGATTTGCAAAGTGTGGCGCAGCGGCGTCAATTTTGCCCAAAGTGCGCCAGTGGGTGATAAAGTGCACCACGACAGTGCAATTTTTCTCTTGTAGGGCCTAGCATCAAAGTTTGATTAGAAATCAAACAGCGACGCCATCATGAGTTGCACTGCTAGAGAAACTTCTTGAACGTGCAACGAAGATTTTTTCAAAAAATTTAACATGATGAGTCGCGGGACCTAGCTGGCTACTTATAGGACCTAAGCAATAGGGACCAGGATCGACTCTGAATTACGGGGTTGTGGTATATTGCGTATGCGGCACCCATGCGTACTCACTTAGGGATGATGTCAGCACTGACTGAGAGATGGCATAGTGAGACATCTTCGTTTCATCTTCCCACTAGCAAGGCCACCATCACCCTAGAGGACATTTGGTGTATTTTGCAATTATCGATTCATGGCCAATGGGAAATTTTTGATATGGATGAGGGGCACAAGGCCTGCCATAGAGTCCTTGCCACATAGGGCATCGTGTTCTGTGAGGGATAGATAGAGTTTGAGCAACACAGGATCCTGACACCTCCCTACCACTGGGTGATTGCAACCATCATTTTGAGTCTTGTTGCCCCTAACATATGAGGTTGATACTTCAATCTCAGTTGGGGATATTGTTGGGAGAGGATGGTCCAAGACAAGCCAGTTCATTTTGCTTGGGGGCCTGTACTTCCATCTTCACTTTACTAAGACCTCCATGAGTATGTCTACATGGATGACAGAGTGTTGGGAGTAGGGGTGACTCTTTTTCATGTCTAGGCATGAGAGGACATTGTTGTGCTTCGACCATGCATCGTTTCAGTTTTGATGGTGCCAAATGATCCCCTTATGTGGTGATACAGAGGCGGTGTGTCCTTCACACACACTAGTGATTAGGGGATCTCCTATTGGAGGAGAGTCCTGGATGAGATGCTAGTTTTCACTTGGTGACCATACCTTAGTCGGCCTGGATAGGCTGACAATGTCGATCAATTGTTCTATTGTTGCCAGGACCGGTATATGCAGGGGCGAGAGCACACTATGATTGAGAGGTACCTGCCCAAGCATGTGCAATGTCAGTTTGGAGAGCCGCAGGATCAACCAGATGATGATTATGTGGCTGTCTTTGCTCGCTCCATGACATGGGTATCATGAGGGCGGTACATTCCTGCTTCAAAGGTGATCGATAGCTTCAAGAAGTTGGTAGCCTGGCCATGGGCGTATAATTAGGGGCTTGCAAATCTAGGCACCACCCAAGCCTACAGGGATTGGTTCTGACCTCCACTTTGTTTGACGATTCCAGGTGCAGTTTTGAATCTGCAGAGAGTCAGAGGTAGAGGGGGAGGATGAGGACAGAGAGCTGAAAGTCGATAGGACCTGCCATTTATGCCTCCAGTGTAGCCAGATTAGGGAGATGTTCACATGTAGGACCAGCAGTAGGTGCCACCCTTCCCACCACCATGAGGTGAGGGTCCTCCTCGGGTGCAGCTATAGGTACAGCCAGCAGGATAGGCGGATGCACAGGATACTCTGATTGCATAGCTATAGGCCTAGGTCCAGGCCGTGATAGCTGAGAGAGATCAGGTGAGGGCTGAGAGAGAGTAGCTCAGGGTCGAGAGAGAGCAGCTCAGGGCTGGGAGGGATCAGGCCGTACAACAGAGATAGGCTAAAGAGCTATAGGAAACCACTGAGCTAGGTAGGAGACAATAGTTAGAGAGCATGATAGCCTCCTCCTCCCATGGTACAGTGTCAGTACAATCTTACAGGGATGTCATCTGAGAGCCAGAGTACTATCAGAGGTACTATCATGAGGCCATACCCTGAGCAAAGCGGGTCCCAGAGTACTTAGAGCGGGCTAGCCACAAACCAACAGAGGGTTATGGTGATTGAGGCGAGGGAAGAATCCACAGGTAGAGAGCTTGATCGAGATGTTACAATACTTTTCATGCCTTATGGGCTCATTTTGTACTGATTGACATACATGTACAGTGATCCGATTTATTATTGTACTATGACAGTTGCGTTATTGATATATATGAGCCGATGATGATTTTGATGTGATGCAATGTATATTCTTTATTTATGCATGGATGATTTTACTTCTATATGTTGTGCAATGATGTTTTTATGGATGCATTTATTTCTGATGATGTATGCATTATGATTATGACTATCAGATCTATATTATGTTTAACCTATGATCTGAAAAATGTGATGTGCAATGATGGTGTCTATATGATGATTTATTTTATGTTGATGCAAATGGGATAATCTAATATGTGATATGAATTGGAATATTGAAAATGATATGGTATATTTGTGAAATGTTATGTGAATTATGCTTATATGTGAACGGATTATGGATGGATGTATGTTTTGCATGTGATGGACTATTTATGCTTATGTGGAATGATTTGTGCAATGAATAATTTATGGTGTTATTTATAGGATGACATGGATGATGTAAATGCGATGGTCATGATACGTTGCATATGAGATAGTTTTATGTAATGTAAATGAGATGGTGTAATGCAAATGAGATGGTTTTATGAGATGCTTAGAATAACAAATGCTATTATCCAAAACATATTCAATGATGATGTAATGTATGTGATGTATTTAATATGATGTACTATATGCAATGATATGATAATGTTTTGATGCAAGATGAACCAAATGTGTGAGATGACTTTATGATGTTATGCAAGTATGTATGCAATGGATTATCTATAATTCTTATATACCTATTGTGTATGATTATGCATTATGTGATAATGGTGAAATGATTATGAAATGCTTATGCAAATGAATGTTATGCGATGATTTATGTAATAAATGAAATATAATGGATGAAATGTGATGAAATGGATGCACCTACCTATGAAGAATGCCTATGATAACTTGTTTATGTGATGATTTTAAATGCAATGCATGTGTTTCCTATATGATATGTTTATGCAATATGCTAATGATTTGTGAATGCAGGATCAATGACGATGATGGTGATGATGATGATGATCAACTGTCACAGTACCTTGTTAGCGTGGTTAGCAAGAAAAGAAGTCATTTATACAAGACACAATATGATGCAAATGCAAATGATGATAATGATGATGACGATTACTTGCCAAGATATAGATCAAAGATCAACCTTGTCTATGTCATGAACATAGAGACATCGTAGTTCAACTATATTGAGTAACACTATTTTTTGGTTTTCTGACTTTTACTGATGTTTTTGAATTTTGATAAGATATTTGAATGTTTTTTTATTTTGGGGGACTAACCTAGGGCTTTGGAGGATCATCAATAATGGATTTTCCTATGTTGTACATGTGCAAACCCCAGTCCTAGTAACTACAAAACAACATGAATAAACAAGTTAAACAAGAGATTGCAAGCTCAAACAAAGATTCCCTATGAAATCCATTTACAACTTTGAATTAGGAGAGAAAACAACAAAGAACGCAATGAAACAAAGAGATATAGATTCAATCCTAATTTAAATGTGCAAACTCATGTTCCCATGGGGAAATTGGTGCCAATTTGATGTTAAAATTGGCCCTTTCCCAATTCCTAAGATGCAAGCTTGATATGTTGATGGAGATTGATCCACTTTGATGGTGAAGAATGAGAACTCCAAGCCAAAATCTGCAAAAACCTAGCTAAGAACTCAAGATTGATGGATGGAAATGGCTAAATATTTTAGCATAATAACTTTGCATAATTTGTGGATGATCAAATGAGGATATGAGCTCTTTATTTATAGAATGCCAAGATGGATGAATGTCCAAATTTGAGCAATGTGGGACTAACATTCATCCAATGGTATGATGCCACTTGTCAATCCATGAATGGATGGAAGATGTGCAAGATTTGGGGATTGTGCCAATAAATGCATATTTTTGAATTTCAAATTTGTTGAAATGACTTGCAAGAGGGAAGGGAAATTGCAATAAATTCCACTTGGCTCAAGAAAAGGACATGTAAGATGAATTTATTGCCTTTTGGATGTACATGTTGACTTGGAATTTTTGAATTCAAATTTGACAATATTCCAAAAGATGTCTTGTGAGGAAAATAGAGATTTAATAAATGAATTAAATCTATTTTCATGTGCAACTTGCAAAATCTAGAGGATGGGACATGAGATGAGATTAAATTAATCAAGGGTTAATTAATTTAATGAGAGAGGTTAGATGATGTGAACTATTTGACTCAAATTTGTGGATTTATTTAAATCAAATAAAAGAGGAATATGATAAGAGATTAATTAAATAAGGATTTTGATTTATTTAATTAAAAGAGATGGTGTTAGATTAAATCAAAGAAGGTTTTTATTTATTTAATTTAATGGATAGACTTTAGAGATTTAATAAAATAAAATTAATTATTTAATTAAATAGGGTTAATTAGATCAGATGAATTGATTTAATTAACAAAAGAGATCGACTTAATTAGATAAAATGATTTATTCAATTAAGGGATGAAAGTTGATGAATTTATTTAGATAAGGAGATTTGATTAAATGGTTAGACCGAGGGATGATTTAGGATGAAACAATGTTAGTAGGTCGGAATCAAGTGCACAACGTCACTCAGTATATTTTATGTGTCTACATTTTGCCCCTCTTTGAATCAATCTACTTGTTGCATTGGTTCAAAGAATAAGCGATCTCGATCAAAGCCAAAAATTTTGATATTTAAAAACTTTCCCCACTGCTACATGATGAGAGAAAACATGCCATTATAATGCCCCCTCAAGAGATTGGATAAAATTTTTATTTTTTTGGGTGATCTCGCAAAAAAAAGAGAGGACAAGGTACCCGACAAGTCCGAAAGGGCTCCAAGAGACTAAAAACATGTCTAAATGTGATAAACGATGAAAAACAAGCCTCAATTAGACAAAAAATAGGTTTGGGGGCCCAAAACCCTAGCAAGATAGCCAATTAGGGGGAAAAAGCCCTAAATTTAGGCTTAAAAGGAGCCTTAGGGGTCACTTTCAAGTCATTTTCAAACACCTCCAATAGTAATCTCGAGATTTGAGCTCAGACCTCCTAACGATATGGCACAATGATAACTTCCTCTGCACATTTCTGATCGAGTTCAGACGTACCAATGGCCACCAGGCATCGGGGCACCAGTAAGTGGTCCTTACTCGAGCTTCATTTTTCATTTATTGCATTATTTAATGCTTTAAAGAGTTGGTTCGTCTGCAACGGTGCTATATAGAACCGCTTAGAAGTCAAACTACACTGCTCGATGTTAAATAGTGTCATGACATTGTAGTTTGGAGTTTAAAAACTCCGACGCTGAGTTCGGGGTCAACGGGTGGATTTGCAAAGTGTGACACGGCGGCATTAATTTTGCCCAAAGTGTGCCACTCGGTGATAAAGTGCACCACAGCAGTGCAATTTTTCTCTTTTATGGCCTAGCATTGAAGTTTGATTAGAAATCAAACTGCGACGCCATCACGAGTTGCACCGTTGGAGAAACTTCTTGAACACACAATGAAGATTTTTTGAAAAATTTAACATGATGAACTTTCTTGACACAGGACGTAGCGAGGGAGCTCTACTCCCGAGAGCATAGGTCGCGGGACCTAGCTGGCTACTTATGGGACCTGAGCTATAGGGACTAGGATCGACTCTGAATTGTGGGGTTGTGGTATATTGCGTATGTGGCACCTAATGGCACTCGCTTAGGGATGATGTCAGCACTGGCCGAGAGATGGCATAGTGAGACATCTTCGTTTCATCTTCCCACTGGTGAGGCCACCATCACCTTAGAGGACGTTTGGCATATTTTATGATTGTCAATTCATGGCCAATGGACAATTTTTGATATGGATGAGGGATGTGAGGCTTGCCATAGAGTCCTTGCCACATAGGACATTGTGTTTTGCGAGGGACAAATAGAGCTAGCGTGACATAGGATCCTGGCACCTCCCTACCGCTAGGTGATTGCAACCATCATTTTGGGTCATGTTGCCCCTGACAGACGAGGTTGATACTTCAGTCCCGGCTAGGGATATTGTTGGGAGAGGATGGTCTGAGACAAGCTAGTTTGTTTTTCTTGGGGGCCTATACTTCTAGCTTCAGTTTACCGAGACCTCCATGAGTACGTCTACATGGATGATAGAGCATTGGGAGCAGGGGCGAGTCTTCTTCATGTCTAGGTGTGGGAGGACATTATTGTGCTCCAACTGTGCATCGTTTCAGTTCTGATGGTGCCAAATGATCCCCTCGTGTGGTGATACGGAGGCGGTGTGTCCTTCACACACACTAGTGATCAGGGGATCTCCTATTGGAGGAGAGTCCTAGATGAGATGCTAGTTTTCACTTGACGACCATACCTTGTCGGCCTAGATGGGATGACGATGTCGATTAGTTGTTCTATTACCACTAGGACCGGTATATGTAGGGGCAGGAGCACACTATGATTGAGAGGTACCTGCACAAGTGTGTGCAGTGTTAGTTTGGAGAGCTGCAGGATTGACCAGATGATGACTACATGGTTGTCTTCGCTCATTCCATGACACAAGTATCGTGGGGGAGGTACATTCCTACTTCAAAGGTGGTTGATAGCTTTAGGCAGCTGGAAGCCCGACCATGGGCATATGATCAGGGGCTTGCAGATCTAGGCACCACCCAGGGCTACAGGGATTGGTTCCGACCTCCACTTCGTTTGACCATTCCAGGTGCAGTTATGAATCTGTAGAGTCAGAGGTAGAGGGGGAGGTCGAGGATGGAGAGCCGAAATTTGATAGGACCTGCCATTTATGCCTCTAGTGCAGCCAAATCAAGGAGATGTGCACATGCAGGACCAGCAGTAGGTGCCACCTGTCCCACCACCATGAGGCAAGGGTCCTCCTTGGGTGCAGCTATAGGTATAGCCAGTAGGAAAGGTGGATGCATGAGATACTCTGATTGCACAGTTGCAAGCCTAGGTCCAGGCCATGATAGTTGAGAGAGATCAATCGAGGGTTGAGAGAGAGTAGCTCAGGGCTGAGAGGGATCAGGCCATACAACAAAGACAGGCCGCAGAGCTACAGGCAACCACTGAGCTAGGCAGGAGACAATAGTTAGAGAGCATGACAACCTCCTCCTCCCAGGGTACAATGTCAGTTCAATCTTACAGAGATGTCATCTGAGAGCCAGAGTACTATCGGAGGTACTATCATGAGGCCGTATCCTTAGCAATGTGGGTCCCAGAGTACTCAGAGCGGGCCAGCCATAGACCAACAGAGGATCATGGTGATTGAGGTGAGGGAAGAATCCACGGGCAGAGAGCTTGATCAAGATGCTACGATACTTTTCATGCCTTATGGGCTCATTTTGTACTGATTGACATACATGTACGGTGATCTGATTTATTATTGTACTATGATAGTTGTGTTATTGATATATATGAGTCGATGATGATTTTGATGTGATGCGATGTATATTCTTTATTTATGCATGGATGATTTTACTTCTATTTGTTGTGCAATGATGCTTTTATGGATGCATTTATTTCTAATGATGTATGCATTATGATTATGACTATCAGATCTATATTATGTTTAACCTATGATATGAAAAATGTGATGTGAAATGATGGTGTCTATATGATGATCTATTTTATGTTGATGCAAATGGGATAATCTAATAAGTGATATGAATTGGAATATTGAAAATGATATGGTATATTTGTGAAATGTTACATGAATTATGCTTATATGTGAACGAATTATGGATGGATGTACGTTTAGCATGTGATTGACTATTTACTCTTATGTGGAATGATTTTTGCAATGAATAATTTATGGTGTTATTTATGGGATGACATGGATGATGTAAATGTGATGGTCGTGATACGTTGCAAATGAGATAGTTTTATGTAATGTAAATAAGATGGTGTAATGCAAATGAGATGGTTTTATGAGATGCTTAGAATAACAAATGCTATTATCCAAAACATATTCAATGATGATGCAATGTATGTGATGTATTTAATATGATGTACTATATGCAATGATATGATAATGTTTTGATGCAAGATGAACCAAATGTGTGAGATGACTTTATGATGTTATGCAAGTATATATGCGATGGATTATCTATAAAGCTTATATACCTATTGTGTATGATTATGCATTATGTGATAATGGTGAAATGATTATGAAATGCTTATGCAAATGAATTTTATGCAATGATTTATGTAATAAATGCAATGTAATGGATGAAATGTGATGAAATGGATGCACCTACCTATGAAGAATCCCTATGATAACTTGTTTATGTGATGATTTGAAACGCAATGCATGTGTTTCCTATATGATATGTTTATGCAATATGCTAATGATTTGTGAATGCAGGATCGATGACGATGATGGTGATGATGATGATGATGATCAACTGTCACAGTACCTTGTTAGTGTGGTTAGCAAGAAAAGAAGAAGTCATTTCAACAAGACACAATATGATGCAAATGCAAATGATGATGATGATGACGATTACTTGCTGAGGAATTGGGATTTGCAAGGGGCCAAATTTTATTATGTTTGATAATGCACATGGTACGATGCATCAAGGTATAGGAAACTAGGATGGCATTGTACCTAGTGTGATGGAATTTTACTTGACAATTAGATAGGAGTATCATTGTTCACACCTGACATATGGAAACCTTGCTAGGATGCACTTTAGAAGTTCAAAACACCTCGAACCAAAACACAGAAAGGTAAACCTATCCATGCAATAGTCAACAAGTTGTGAAAAACTTCCTCTATACATACCTAACAAAGCAAGTATTTGCCAAGGTTATATTACAAGAACGTCCAACAAGCATAGCAGATAAAAGATAATAGTCGTTTCCCCATTCCGATTTCTCTAAATCCTTCTTTCAGATATAATCGAGAGGTCCTTGGAATGAGCACAACTAAGATAAGTCAAAAGATAAAGACCAAGTAAACAAACAAGTTGATGCTCTTCAATACCGCTAACAGGAAGAATATGTGTTTTTAAGGATAAGAACCGAAACTATTGACAACAGATAATTTCCCATTGTAGGAATCCTAGGACATGTTAGTGGATGGCGGCACGCCATTTCTTTTATCCAAAGTTTTCTTTATGATAAATAATTCCCATTGTAGGAAGGATTCATCCTAGGACATGATGTTACCAAATGATTGATATGGGACTATTTGGATGATGGACTATCAACACAAAGAATTGACCAACTTGTTTACGTACTGACTTAAACCCGAGACTTGACGTTTTTGAGTTTTACTTTTAAGCTGCTAGACTTGTTTCTAACTGTTTCACCAAAGGTTGAGGATGACAATTAGTTTATTATGGATGGTGTTATTGCGGGTGCAAGCGAGATGAGGTATGGTTTTTTCAAATATTTGAATGTTTTTGATCTTTTTGTAATGTTTTGAGGCTATTTTTGGTATTTTTTTCAAGATTTTCAAATGTTTTGATTTTTTTGATTTTTGAATGTTTTTGAGGTTTTCTGAGATTTTGACCAAGAGTCTAACCTAAAGACTTATCCTAGGGGCCTTGGGGGATGATCAACAGATTAGCCTTGCCTACGTTATACACACAGAGACCACATAGGTCGACTGACGACTTTGTTTTTGACTTTTTGAATGACCTTTTGACCTATTTTTGGGATTTTTGATATGTTTTGATGTTTTTGGATTTTTTGATGTTTTGATGTTTTTAGATTTTCTGATGTTTTGATGTTTTTGGATTTTTGGATTTTTTGATGTTTTTGTATTTTTTGATGTTTAGGACTTTAAGAATATACACAAATCCAATACAATGAGAAAATGCCCCCAGTGTGATGTAATAGACTACTCTGATAAAGGTAGGACAAATTGACCTTGAGGATGGGCCAAGTAGTACTAAGAGGGATCATGATACGAAAATAGGACCAAGCTATGGTGTGGATGCGAGTGGAGGAGTGATGGATGGAGACCTGGATGTGATGGATGATGGAAGTGAAATGGATGGATGATACAAAACAAGCCTTAAAGATCTTGATGGATGGAAAGTGCTTATTTACGCAAGGCACCTGTTTGTCAGGTTTTCACCAAGGTACTTGTCCAAAGTGCCACCAAAGTGGTTTTCACTAGAGGACGATTTTTTTCTTTACTATTTTTTATCCCTTTTTTGATTTTTTGGTTCTATACCTTGAAATATTTAGGCATAAAACTTTTTGAGATGAGAGTTATTCATGGGCTCTTGCAGAGGTTCCCCTTTGGGTGTTGATAACTAATATGCCCCCGATTTTTAACTTGATGTGATGACAAATGGTCCCAGCCAATTGGGTTCAAATTTGACTTTGCTACTTAGGTTTGGGACATTCTTTTGATTTTCTTTTAAGACTAGTTCTCCAACTTGGAATGTCCTGCTTTTGATTTTCTTATTGTAGCTCTATTTGAGTCTATTCTGATGGACTTGAAAATGATTCAAAGCATCTACACATCACTCATCCAGTAGCTCTAGCTCATTTAGTCTTGACACTTGGTAATCTTCATTAGTGATGAGGTTTTTCGGTCATATCCTGAGGGATGGGAGCTTGATCTCTATGGGGAGTATTGCTTATGATCCGTAGACTAGGGAGAAAGGGGTGGCACTGATGGGTGTGCGGATGCTTGTTCGATAGGCCTAGAGGGTGGGATTAAGCTGCAAATGCCAATCACGACTTGCATCATTGACTATTTTCTTGAAGATTTTTAGAATGGTTTTTTTTGTAGCTTCTACTTGGCCATTGCCTTGGGGATAGTATGGGGTGGAGAAGCAATGTTGAATTTTGAATTTTTCACATAAGTCACAGACATACTAATTTTTGAATAGTGTCCCATTATCTAAGATAATGGCTTGTGGAACACCATAGCGGCATATGAGATAGTTCAAGATGAACTTTGAAATATGCTTCCCAGTTATGTACATCATGGGTATGGCTTCGACCCACTTACTCAAGTACTTCATTGTAGTTATGATGAATTTGTGGCTGTTAGATGAAGTGGGAGTGATTTTCCCAATGAGATTGAGTCCCCACTATGAAAAGGGCCATGGTGTGACAATGGGATGAAGCTCTTGAGCTGGAGCATGGATGAGGTCCCCATGCTATTGACATTGTAGACACCTTCTGGAATAATCATGTGCTTCTCATTCCATTGTGGGCCAATAATAACCCATCCTCAGCAGTTTCTTGGCTATGGTCATTCCACTCAAGTGTGAACCATAGATACCATTATGTAATTCAGTTAGAGCGGTCAATACCTCCTCAACGTTTAAGCAACATAGTAGGGTTCCTTCTATGCTTCTACGATATAGGGGTTCTCCTAGGATGACGAATTTGGATGCCTATTTTTACAAAGGTTCATTTTAAGTTTGATGGTAGGTTGGCGGGTATGACTCCTATTCAAAGGTATGTATAAATGTCATGATACCAAGGATCACCAGGACCAACAATTTCACACACATATTCCAATTATGGTACCTTGAATGCGGGCACGATAAGTTGCTCTATCAGGAATTCATATTTTGGAACATTGTTCGGGATGTCTAGTAGGGACCCAATTGTTACCATGGTGTCTATTGCTCTGTTGTTGGTTCTAGGAATCTGCTCGAATGTAATTTCGATGAAGGATTCTTTGAGAGTCCACTAATTTCTTGTATGGAGTGAGCTTGTCATCCTTGGTTTGGTATTCATCATTCACTTGATTTATGATCAATTGGGATTCTCCGTACACTTTGAGAGCCATGATGTTCCACTGCACTACTATTCTGAGACCTATGGTCAAAGCCTTGTATTTCGCAATGTTATTGGTGGAAGGAAATGCCAGTTTGTAGGACCTTGGTGTGTAATCCCCTTGTGGTGTGATAAAGAAAATACCAGCTCCTGATCCATGTTGTGTGTATGAGCCATCGAAGTATAGTTTCCAATGGTTAGCTATGTTGAGACTGAAAATGGATTCAACTAGAAACTCTAAGATGAGGGTTCTCGGAATAGATTGGTGCTTCTGCCAATTGGTCTGTGATGACTTGGCCTTTGATTGCTTTCCTCTCCACATATTCAATGTCATATTTTGATAATATCATCACCCATTTTTCCATTCTTCCTGTGAGCATTTCCTTTGATAGTAGATACTTGAGAGGGTTGATTTTGGCAATGAGTTTTATTTTATGTGCCAACATGTAATGTCTAAATTTTTGTGATGCAAATAATACTACGAGGCATGCTTTCTCAATGAATGAATAGTTTAGCTCATGACCAACCATTGTCCTATTGATGTAATAGATAGCCCTTTCTGTTCCATTTTCATCATGTTGAGCCAAGAGAGCTCCAAGGGCTACTGCTATTGCTGACACATATAGAATCAATGGCTTTCTTAGGATTGGTGGCATTAAGACTGGTGGTGTCAGTGGGTATTCCTTGATTTTTTTGAATGCCTCTTCACACTTTCTATCCCATTTGTATGCTACTCCTTTGTGGAGTAGGTGAGATTATGGGTTATGTTTGTCTGCCAGTTGTGCTATGAATCTTCAAATGGATTGTAGTCTTCCTTGGAGACCTCTCAATTGCTTTAATGTTTTCGATGCCTCCATCTCAAGGATTGCTTTTACTTTTGTTGGATCCACTTCGATGCCCCTCATTGACACTATATATCCCAGGAGCTTTCTTGGTTGTATGCTGAATACACACTTCTTAGGGTTTAGTCTAACCTTGTACTCCTCCAGTCTGTCAAAGATGGCACTTAGGTTTGCTATGTGATCTTTTCTTTTTGTAGACTTAGCTAGAATGTTGTCAACATAGTCTTCAACTATTTTATGAATCATGTCATGGAATATCAATGTCATGGCCCTTTGATATGTTGCTCCTACATTTTTTAAGCCGAATGGCATCATGTTTCGATAGTATGTCCCTCATGGACAAGTGAAAGTTATTTTATGTTGGTACTCTTTAGCTATCATGATCTGATTGTACCCTGAGAATCCATCCATTAGTGACAACATTTCATGTCTCACTATCATATCTACTATCATGTCGATGTTGGGAAGTAGGAAGTCATCTTTTGGACATGCATTGTTTAAATCTCTGAAGTCTATGCAGATTCTGATATTTTTGTCAGGTTTTGAATAGGTACCAAGTATGACACCCATTCTAGATAGTCTATTGGTTAGATGAATCCTGCGTCTAATAACCTTTTTAGCCTTTTTTTACAGACTTTGCTTCTAGATAAACCGCTAAGTGATGAACCACAGTCTCTGGATCAAGTCCTGGCATGTCAGCATAACTCCATACGAAGTTTATTTGTCTTTATTTTAGGAATGCCGCTAGGAGCTCTTTCTCTTCTGATAGTAGTGATTCTGCATAGAATGTGATATGCGGGGTTTCCTTTGTTCCTAGATTGACCAGATTGCATTTTTCTGCCAAGACTACTAACTTTTCCTGATGAATAGCTCTTAAAGGAAGAGTGAATCCCCCATCCTTGAGTGCCTCAAAGAGGTTTTCACTGTTGGATGCATCCTTTCTTTTTACTTTTTTCTTGTCAAAGAGTTCCACAATGTGGTTTCCACTTAAGGACTTGGATATTATTCTTAATTTCTCGCTTTTGCGACTGAAGGATTCAATCATTTCCCCATAATAGGCATGTGTTTCCAACTCCATTATAAACCCTGCTTTGTGATCCCCATCTAGAATGTTATCAATCCCATGAATTATGAGAGTGCCTCATCATTTTCGAATGTATCAAGAACTGGTGGTCCTTGTTGGTCATAGTCGATGAGTTGGGGATATACTAGGTGAATCTCATGATTTTGGTGGTCTATTTCAAAAGATAGGGTGCTAATCATGCAAAGAGTGGTATCCTCAAATAGCCTAGGTAAATTGGTCATGGTATCCTCATCATCGCTGCTACTACAAATGTCGGTTATATCAAACATAAAGTTATCTATGACTCTACCTGTAGACACTGGTAATTGTAGTTCTGCTGGGGTTGGCTGAGGAAGATGTTAACCATTCTAACTGAAGGACTTTAGCCTCGTATGGTTATACTTGGAGGGGTACATCCAAGGCCAAGATTTGTTATTGGTCGTGTCTCTGGCATGATAGGTATTATGAGCCCATTGTCATTTTGTCCAAGTCTTTGATTTTTGTCGTAGCCCATTGTGAGCATCATTTGTAGACCCTTGCTTCTGTCATCCATTGGTAATTCAAGTGTTGGTCTTTCATCTTGATATAGCATATGGGATGGATCTACCTCAATAACTTCTCATCCAAGATCTCCCCACCTTGTGAATTTGAGATAGTTTTTAGGTGACGTTTGGGGTGTGGTAGCCTCATTTATTTGTGGGCATCCCTATGATCTATGAGATTGTGGTAACTCTCCTACCAAAAAAGAATTATTAGAGAGCTTGTAGTTGCCACAGTCATTATCTTGGATGATGGCCTTGATGTCAGAGATGGTGGGAATGGTGTGAGTGGCAGGTGTCTCTATCGCAGAAGTGGATGCGAGAGTGGCAGGGTCAATGTATGGAGTGGATGGGCCCTCATCATTTTTGGGTACTTCGGGGATTTTGTAGTTATCTGCTTCAAGATTTTTGTAGTACGAGAAGGGTTCGAGATCTCCATGGATGGTCACTTCTTGTCCTTCATGTGTAAATTTCACACATTGGTGGAAAGTCGATGCTACTGCCTTCATTGCATGAATACATGGGTTTCCTAGGAGGATATTATATGGCAAGTCAAGGTCCAAGACTTGACAAGTGGTTTCCATGAGAGTTGGCCCTACTTGAATAGCGAGTTTGATTGTGCCTTGAGACACTCTTTCTTGATCATCATATGCTCTTATTGTGATACCTTTTCCTTTGTCGATGGAATCCTCTGATATTTTCAATTGCTTGATGAGATTGAGAGAACAAATGCTCAAGCCTGCACCTCCATCCACCAAGACCCTTTTGATTTTTCTCTTATTCACAATGGCTTCCAAGTGAAGCGCACAGTTGTGAGATGGTTGAGCAGGGAAATCTTGGTCAGAGAATGTAAGAAGATTAGGCATAATGATATTTCCAACCATAGCTTGGAATTATTCTGCATCAAAATCTGCGAGGACAGTCGATGAGGCCAATGCTTCTTCAAGGATTTTCCTATGGGCAGATGAGATTTTTAGCAACTCCATGATGGAGATTTGCGCTAGCGTTCTCTTGAGCTGATCTAGGACATTATAGCCATTAGGGTCAAAGCTAGATCCAGGGACTTTGTTTGGCTGGGATGATCCTGCAATGGTTACTTTTCTGCCTCTTGTGGTGACTCCACAATCTTCAGAATAAGTGCCTTTGATGGTGATGACCATGCAATTTTCATCTAGGGAGGTGACAACTGTTTCATACACATGATTTACGTTTGAGTGGATTCCTTTCCCTTTATCATTTTTATTCCCTTTGTTGCCATGATTTTGCATCGGATTCGTATATATCTTAAGATCCTGATTTCCTGTAGGTTGTTCCGTGTTTATGATTCTTTTATTGATGAGATCTTGGATGATGTATTTCAATCTCATGCAACTATTTGTGGTATGGCCTTTGATTTTATGGAATTCGCAAAGTTTATTTTCATTGTACAAAGGAGGTTTCACATTTGGTTCTTGGTAATTCTCAAATGTAGGAGCTTTGATGAGTTTTTCATCTATTAGTTTTTTCATGATGTCTTCAAGTGGCTCCCCCAAAGTGGTGTATTTTCGCTTGGGATAACTCTTGCATTGAGGTGGTCCTCTTTGCTCATTGAGATCATTGATTGTTGGATTGTTGTTTGGTTGGTGTGTTATGTGATGATTTTTTTGGTGTTGTGTTTGGATTTGTGGTGTGGGTGTATGTTGGCAAGGATCACTAATGATTACCTTGGCATCGACGACACCATCATTAGTAATTTTTTTGTTCCTTGCCCATGTGCGAGGTTTATCATTGTAGTTGGATGGTGGGCGGTTGTTTTGTTGTTCGGGGTATAAAGTTGATCTCGTGGGTTGAGTCATAAGGGCTCTTTTGATGCTGAGCACCTTGGGGATCAACTGATCATATGTGGTGATGCCCTGAACCTTGAGATGAAATGCCAAGCGGCCTTCAAGGTTGGCTATGATGGTGCAAAATTTTTGTTCTTCTGGCATGGTCCACTTGCTCCGATTGGCCTTGGATCCCCATCGTTGTAGGAATGAGGTGAATGATTAACCCTTTCCTTTTTTCAGAGCCGAGAGTTCTTCTAGACTAACATCCATTGCAATGTTGTATGCATAATTTTTAATGAATGCATCTATAATTTCTTGGAATCTTCTAATGCCTGAAGGTAAGTGAGAGAACCATTCCATTGCGTGACCTACTAAGCTCCTAGGAAATAGTCGCATCAGATAAGTATCATTGTATGCGACTTCCATGCAATGTACTTCAAATTCCCTAATGTGGCCTTCAGGGTTTCCCATCCCTCAATATTTGTCAAATTTGGGGATTTCAAATCCCTTGGGGAATGGTTTCATTACTAGGCTCCTATCAAATAGATAGGGACATAAGTTGCTTGGTGTTTTGGTTGTTCGCCTTGATTGAAGATCGAGCACTTGTTGCGAGACCAACCTGATTTGTGTCGTCACATCATTTTATAGATCAAGGGGTGGGATGAAAGTGTTTTGGGGTGTTTCAATCATGGGTTGGATGGGTGGGTTAGTCAGTGTGTTGTTCGATGGTACCTGTATATTTTGTCGAGCTAGGTAGGCTTCCACCTATTGTTGTATGAACAATGCCTATTGTTGATCTTGTTGTTGTTGCGCTAAGATTTGTGCTTGTTGTGCTTGTTGTTGGGCTGCCAATTCGGCTGCTTCTTGCTACTCTTCATATTGCTTTATTGCTTGTTGATATGCTTGCAATTGCACTGCTTGTCTTTCTGTGAGAAGTTGTGCATGTGATTGTGCCTGTTGTACTTGTTATTAAGCATTTTACTAAGCTTGAGCTTGGGCTTGCGCTACTTGTGCTTGGGCTTGGGCTTGTGCTACTTGTTGTTGTAATAGAGCTTGTGCTTGAGTAGCCTTTTGTGCTTGTAATTCTTGAAATGCTTGTGCAGCTTGTTGTTGTTATTGCAATAATGCTTGGGCTTGTTGCACTTGTAATGCGGCTTGGGCTGCTTGGGTAGCTTACGTAGCTTGAGTGGTTTGCTGAGTGGCTAATTGTGTGGCTTTTTGTTTTTTCACTTGTTGGAATCCCCTTTTGAAGGCAGCTTGCAATGCCGCATTGTATTGGCTTGATGTGGTGGAAGTTAGTGGTGGTGGTGGTGGTGGATTTGGAATAGCGTTAGTGGTAAGTGATGATGTCGTGTTGATGTTTTGAGTGATAGATGGTATTGTTGACATGGTGGTTTGAGTAATAAGTGGTGCTATTGATGTGATTGTCCCTTGAGAGACCATGCTTTGCGATGTTATGGGGGTGTTTGATGATGTTGCAATTTCTTGTGCATTTGCCGTTTGTTGTTGTGATGTTGACAACAAATTTTGAGCGTTTGGCATAATGCTTTGATTGATATTTGGGATGTTGGTTTGGTTGATAGTTGGTAGGGGGGAAGCCCTAAGCCAAGGAGTGGTGTGGATGATGATGGAAAAAGTGGAAGTGGAAGAGATGGAAATTTGAGGGGTGCAAGCTCTTGTGAGAATTTTGTGGTGTCAAATATACCCCCTGGTCCGAACATATCTCCCTCTTCTTGTGAATTTGTGAGGAGAGGATTTTGAGGTGTTGCGCGGAAAAATGATAATGATGGATCATGATGGAAAGTGAGGGGAACATTCTTATGCAATGGGTTTTCAAGTATGTTTTGTTCCAAGGTGGCATTTGTATCCAAGTTTTGAATATTAACAAGGGGGTGTGCTTGAATAGCATTGAGAAATGTATTTCCCTTATTAACATTGGGTTGGGTTGGAGCAAAAGATGTCATGATCTACAAAATGTTTTGGGTGATGTTTTGGGATGGGAATGGTGGATGAGATTGAAGGGAATGTTGTTTCCACTATGGTACTCACATCAAAATCCAAAGGTAACTTGGCCCCTTGTTTTGCTAGATCAAGCATGTATAATGAAGGGTTAAGCCTCATCATGATGTTGATGATTCTATGGTTTTCCAGATTTTGGAGCATTTCAATTATTTCCTCGTGAGACATTCCAAACGTAGGATCCTCTCCTTGGTTTTCCTCTTGCGTATTTTGTTATGATGAAATGTTCAAAGGATTGCTTGATTCGGTGGGATTCATTTCAATGTTTGTTTGGCTAAGATCACTTGAAGCGGGTGTTTATTTGTTGGCTTCCATACTCTTCTTGTATTGAGATCCAGTTTGAACCATAAAACAAGGATCAATTTTCAAGAATAGGAGAGATGAATCTATTGGTTCTTTGGATTGATCTTTACTTTATGTCCAAAGTAGAAAAATTTAGGATATCTCAAGGATCGAAAGGTGATATGATGATGTGAGGGATGGATGATACGGATGTTATGGTCTTTTGATAAATCTTGAAAGAGATACTAGGCATTTAGTACTTTCGGATATGTTATGGATTTTGATTTTGATTTGATTTTTGGATTTGGGATCTGTCCTTGATTTTTATTTTGATTGCTTTTGATTTTGAACAAAAAGACCCTAAGATGTTGGATGATGATCTAAGGGATAGATTTGTTCAAAGGAGGATAATTTGAATATGTGTGGGGAGAAGGATGCATCTACCCACACGTATTCAAACAATATGATAGTTTCACTAAGCATATGAAGAAGGATTCATCTACATATACTAAGCTAAACAAGGTGATTTTGATAAATTTGACTAAGCATATGCAAAAGGATACATTTACATATACCTAGCCAAAGGTGATTTTGATAAAGTTTCAAGGATTTCGTCTCAATGATTTTCATGATTTTGATTTTGCCAAACAGCCTAGTAGTAAGGATGATTTCAAGATTTCTTCAAAAGGTGATGGTGAGATGATTTTCGTTTTGACGTTTGAAGGATGGATGAAAAATATTTTGATTTGCTTTGATCCTAAGATGATCCTAAAAAAGACACTTTGTGTGCCTAGACCTAGGTATTGAAGAGCATACAATGCTTCTAGAGACCTTTGTAACCAAGAAATGATTCCATTTGAACATACATTTTCCGATTTTGAACCAATTATTTTTGTTTCAGGATTTGGAATTTTTGGAAATCGTGAGTCTTCAAGACACATGAAAGTTCATTTTGCTTAGCTTTGCTTAATGGCTTTATTTTACCAAAAACACTTTCTTTGATTAATTTTTTCAAACTAAGATGTCCAATGTCTTAATTTCTTCAAACCCCACAAGATATGTTATGTGGAAATTCGATGAACTTAAGGAAAGGGTTTTCCTATTGTTTACTTAAGTAGACAAATCGAGATGTAATCCAATGTTTAGAAACCTCTAAGGATGTGAATCCCAAGGGAAAGCAATAACATATGGATTGAGTCAATTGTATTTGTCTCCAGAAGGGTTTGAAATTTGGAGGATGATGTTAAGTGTTTGTTTTCAAGATGTTTTTGATGAAGCAATGCATTTTGTAACCCAAGAATAAGTACAACCCTATGGATGTGAAAAACAATATTTTTTGAATTCTCACTTGGACAAGTCCAGCTACGCTTATCTTTAGTGAATGGTTAGATGCTTAACCCCACTAGCTCCCCTCCACGACACTCACTTATACGGGGCATCCAAGCATCAACACCCATGAAACTCCCATGGCATGCTTTCCATTTCTACTAAAGACCGTAAAAGTGTGGGGTGGCTTCAGAACAACCATTCTTGCACCAAAAAATAGATTAAAGTATTTTGGAAAATTCTAGTACATGGGTTTTAATAAGGACTTTCCGTTTGCAGAGATTGACCCATACAACAAGAGTCCCCTTTCAGATCCATCTTGTCAGAATCAACCACATGATATTGGTGTTTACACTAATACCCACATTTATATACTGGTTGGAAATACTCCTGGCTTTAGAGTGTTACCGGTTGAGTCATTCCATTGGGTGACTACTTCTTCCCCAAGGCAAGCACTCTAGGATAAACAAAATCAAATAAGGAACAATATTCGTAACTCGATCAATCCTTGTTGGAAAAAAAGAGAGAGAATACACACAATAATGCCCCTATTCACACTCGCACAAGATTTTGTTCAATTTTAAAACCCAAATCAAAGTGTGGAGGTGATTACTTTGTCTCAACCTAAAATCATGAAAAAGGCCTTTTGATTCCCTAGATCGCTATAAAGTGCAAGAGAAGCGCATACATCCTTTTTCAATGATGTTAGTTCAAGTAAGCTCTCACAAAAATAAAGTTGCACTTGTTCTTTTTAAATCCAGAAAGCAAAATGTGAGTTCTTTTTAAGCACTGAAAGATGAGTGAGAGATGATTTGTTCAATTGTTAATCAAAGAAACAAAATCTAGTAAGTTGCATTCCTAATTTTTATTTTAGCCTTTGCAAGAAGAAATTGAAAGATTATTTTTAAATCCAAACGAAATTAGTGTTCTAAGAAAGAAAAGATAAGAATTTCTTGAAGAAGTGTTAAACAAACACTAAAGTGTAACACTTTGATTTGATGAAACACCCTCTTCATGCTTCTCCTTTCTTTGCCTTCAATTTCCAAACTACGACGGAGAAAACTAGTCATATTCTGGAAAATACAGAGATGAAAGAGTAGAAAACAAAAGAAAAATTGATCATTAGTCAAAAAGCACGTGCTAAAATTTTATTTCCACTTTTTACTCCTTACCAGCAGCGCAACCCATGACTACGTTGGAGTTTGATTTCTGAGTGGTGCCCTCATAGCGCCACTTACCAGTCAGTGTCACTCTATGTCGGGGCAGTGAGCTCAACTGCGTCGCATTTTTTCCCTAGTGTTGTTGTTTGATTTTTTTGTAAATTTCCTACAAGTCAAATGGTCAAGTAGTGGAGTTAGAAATTCAAATATTTTGGTGGGACGAGTCCAACATCGCAGTTTGAATTTCAAGTGGTGCCATATAGTGAAGCTGAAGAGACAGTGATGCCAAAATAGTGATCTTGAGCTCCCAGCATTGGAATTTTTCTGTGTATGAACAAAAACATGGAAATTTTAAGAAAATATGATAAAGAATAATATCCAGCCCTCCTTCTAGTGCCAAATGTGCGAACCCCAATCCTACTACCTACAAAACAACAAGAATAAACAATTTAAACAAGAGATTGCAAGCTAAAACAAATATTCCCCATGAAATCCATTTACAACTTCAAAATAGGAAAGAAAATAATGAAGAACACAATAAAACAAGAGAATATAGATTCAATCCTAATTAGAATAGCAAACACATTATCCCATGGAGGAATTGGCACCAATTTGATGTGAAAGTTGGCCCTTTCCCAATTCCTAAGATGCAAGCTTCATATGTTGAT
Source organism: Sequoia sempervirens (assembly GCA_007258455.2). Lineage (NCBI taxonomy): Eukaryota > Viridiplantae > Streptophyta > Pinopsida > Cupressales > Cupressaceae > Sequoia > Sequoia sempervirens. Next base: position 57,083,453 of record VDFB02193867.1, on the reverse strand, counting down.
GGAGATTGATCCACTTTGATGGTGAAGAATGAGAGCTCCAAGCCAAAATCGGCAAAAAACCTAGCTAAGAACTCAAGATTGATGGATGAAAATGGCTAAATATTTTAGCATAATAACTTTGCATAATTTGTGGATGATCAAATGAGGATATGAGCTCTTTATTTATAGAATTCCAAGATGGATGAATGTCCAAATTTGAGCAATGTGGGACTAACATTCATCCAATGGTATGATGCCATTTTTCAATCTATGAATGGATGGAAGATGTGCAAGATTTGGGGATTGTGCCAATAAATGCATATTTTTGAATTTCAAATTTGTTGAAATGACTTGCAAGAGGGAAAGGAAATTGCAATAAATTCCACTTGGCTCAAGACAAAGGACATGTAAGATGAATTTATTGCCTTGTTGGATGTACATGTTGACTTAAAATTTTTGAATTCAAATTTGGACAATATTCCAAAAATGCCTTGTGAGGAAAATAGAGATTTAATAAATGAATTAAATCTATTTTCATGTGCAACTTGCAAAATCTAGAGGATGGGACATGATATGAGATTAAATTAATCAAGGGTTAATTAATTTAATGAGAGAGGTTAGATGATGTGACCTATTTGACTCAAATTTGTGGATTTATTTAAATCAAATAAGAGAGGAATATGATAAGAGATTAATTAAATAAGGATTTTGATTTATTTAATTAAAAGAGATGGTGTTAGATTAAATAAAATAATGTTTTTATTTATTTAATTTAATGGATAGACTTTAGAGATTTAATCAAATAAAATTAATTATTTAATTAAATAGGGATAATTAGATTAGATGAATTAATTTAATTAACAAAAGAGATCGACTTAATTAGATAAAATGATTTATTCAATTAAGGGATGAAAGTTGATGAATTTAATCAGATAAGGAGATTTGAGTAAATGGTTAGACCAAGGGATGATTTAGGATGAAATGATGTTAGTAGGTCGGGATCAAGTGCATGTCACTCAGTATATTTTACGTGTCTACAGTACACATAGAGGCTCGTAGTTCACTTTATTTTGACTCTATTGCAACTCATCCAAAGATGACCTACAATGTTTTTGGGATTTTTTGATGTTCTCAACTTTGTTTTGGATTTTTTTTTTTATAGATGTTTTTGATTCTTGATAGTTTTTTACAGTGATGGAATGAACAAGGATCCAATATGATAACATTTTTTAGGAAGCTGACCCTAGTTTGGAACAAGATTACATTTTTTAGGGTAGATGGATTGTGATGGTGCAACAAGTTTCAACACTTAATCAATTATCAAGCCATGGTTGGATACACATTTTATTATGGGATGGATGGAGTGGATGTGATAGAAAATGTCACTAGATAGAGATGCATGACTTATTCAAACATAGAACCTATTTACTAGGTTTTCACTATAGTACCAGTCCTAGAAGCACCACAAGGTGGCTTTCACTTATTTCTCTTTACTATTTTTCTTAATTTTTTATTTTTTTTCTTTTTTAGCTTTTTTTCTTGGGATATTCTAATACGCTCAAGTGTAATTTTTTTTGAGATGGCTAAGTTTTGACTAAAGGTTCTCCTTTAGGAGTAGAAAATTGATATTCTCCTGAGCCATAGCTTGATGTTATGATGAAAGGACATAACCAATTTGGTTCAAAATTTCCCTTCCCATCCTGATTTAGTTGTATCTTTTGATTCTCTTATAGTACCAAGTCACCAAATTGAAAGCTTCTATTCTTTATCTTCTTGTTGTAGCTTCACTTGAGCCAATTCTGATAAACCTAGAGATGGTTTAACATGCTCACACATCTTTCATCTAGAAGTTATAACTCATTAAATTTGGACACCCAATATTCCTCAGTATTGACCATGCCTTTGATGGATACTTGTAGTGATGGGATCTTGACTTCGATAGGTAGGATTGCTTCAAATTCATAGACCATGGAAAAAGGTGTTGCACCCATGGGTGTGCAAGTGTTGGTTTGATAAGACCATAAGGCTAGATTTAGTTGCAAATGTCAATCACGACTGACATCATTAACAGTCTTTTTCAATATTTTAAGAATGGTTTTATTGGATGCTTCATCCTAACCATTTCCTTAGGGATAGTATGGGATTGAGAACTGGTGTTGGATGGAGAATGTTGAACAAAGTTTGTAGACATCTTTCTTTTTAATTAGAGTTCCATTATTTGTTATGATAGTTTGTGGAATTCTATATCAACATATCAAATAATTCAAGGTAAACTTGGATATTTGTTTCCTTGTGATGTATGTTAGAAGAATAGCCTCTATCCACTTTGTAAACTACTCAGTTACAATTATAATGAATTCCTTCCCATTGAATGATGTGGGAGATATTTTTCCTATCAAGTCAAGTCCACACTACAAGAAAGGAAATGGTGTAGTTAGAGGTCATGGTTCCTATGCTGGTGCGTGAACAAGATCAATGTGTTGTTGACATTAGTAACAATTTCTTGAGTAATGAATGGATTAGATTGCTCCATTGAGGGCCAATAATACCCCATTCTCAACATCTTTTGCACTAGATTAGGTCCACTAGAGTGAGACCCACAAACACCTTCATGCACTTCTTGTAAGGAAGTTTTCACTTTTTCCACATTAATACATCAAAGTAATGTACTGTCCATACTTTGTTTGTATAGGGTATCTCCTAGGATGGTGAATTGGGAAGTTCTATAGACAAAGGTTTTATTTTGATTTATCATTAAGTCAAGGGGTATGATTTCATGTTGGATATAAGCAAACGTGTCTTGGTACCAAGGCAAGTTAGGACCAAGAACATCAGATACAAGTTTTGATTCTAAGATATCAAATTCTAGTATAAGTATTTTCTCCATGAGGAATTCATATTTGGGAATGTTTTTGGGTATGTCCAGTAGTGAACCTATTATTTTCATAGCATTAGCCTCTTTGTTGTTGATTCTAGGAACTTGTTCAAAATTGATGACCACAAAGTACTACTTGAAGTTGTCTACCATTCTTTTGTATGGTATGATATTGTCATCCTTCATCTAATATTCATCATTTACCTATCTTATGACAAGTTGGGAATCACCATAGACCTATAGTTCCTTTATCTTCCATTTTATCACCTTCTTTAATCCATTGATGAGTGCTTCATATTCAAAAATGTTGTTAGTATAGGGAAACTCAATCCTATAATCTGTGGGTATACTATCTCCCCGAGGTGTGAGAAATAGGATACCAGCCCTTGAGCCATGTTGAGTGTGGGATCTGTCAAAGTACAAGGTCCAATGACTTGACTGATTAGTTAGAAGCGTGCTTTCATCTAAAACTTCTAATACTAGAGGTTGATGATCCTCTATAGGTGCATCTGCTAGTTGATCTACTATTATTGATCCCTTTATGGCTTTTTTGTCGATGTATTCTATATCAAATTCACTAAGTATCATTACCCACTTAGTGATCCTCCTTAGTAGAGCTACATTTTCCAATAGATACTTTAATGGATCCACTTTTGATATTAGATTTACTTGCTTGTTTAATATGTAGTGCCTAAGATTTTATGTTATGAAAACAATAGATATATATGCTCTTTCTATGGGTATATAGATTTGTGTCACCAAAAAATATATACTTGGACATTTTCATGCTCATTTGAGTCTTTCTTATGGACTTTGGCTTGATTTTTCCTAGATTTAATGTTGTAATATGGTCAACACATTCACATTAGGTCTTGAACCTTTGTGAATCATTAAGAATTCTAGGATGTCTTGTAAAAGTGTTGTAACCCACTTTCACACTTTTCTAGGACCCTTTTATTATAATTCACTTAAATAACTTCTTTTTATCAATTACCAAGCCTTATTTCAAAGTTTTGTAAAGAGTTGTAAAAAACTTTCACACTTTTCTAGGCTTGTCATCACTAATTTGACCCTTTCTTATGTTTAAATGACCCCTTAATGCACTTATCATCCCTACTTAAGTGTGTTCTAGAGAATAATCCTATTAAACATCATTAAATACACCTTAATCCCTGACACCCAGTGAAATTTTCCTAGTGGGACCAAGTCCTCACCTGGGGCAACTTAGTCCCACTAGGAACAAAAATAAAAATTAATTTAAATTTCTGGCGAGATTTTATTCTCTTAACCTTGAGGTCAGCCTATGATGTATTATTTTCAAGAAATTTTGTAAAATTAAGTATAATTATAAAGGTTTTTCCTCTCATTTTCACCCCCATTAGTCTAATGCATTCATCCACACATTAGCATACATTCATTCATAATTCTCAAGCATTCTAAGCATTATCAAACATCCATTGGAGCATCTTCTTGCATATCTCCAGATTTCCATGTCAAGGGTTTGGTGAGTTGTAGCATTTCATGTTGTTCGTTCATCATTCTCTTTCCATTTCATTTCATTTTCAAGGGTTTGATTACCAAATTGGGGTTTGACTAAGGAAAACCCCTATTCTATAACCCTTAACCCTTTTCCCCCCTCTTTGCATGTGTGTTTTGTAGGTCTTATATGTAGATTTTTCAAAGAGGAAGGTGTTAAAAAGTGGTCAATAATCCATCAAATTCATTCAAGTCAACAAATCCCTAAGTGATGCTTGAAGACCCATTTCAACCCGATTTTTGTAGTTTCAGAATCAGACACCTGTCAAGAAAAGAAGTACAAACTAAGAGCTATAGGTTCTTGTCCTAAAATTCCTGAAAGTTGAAGGTGGACTAAGTCTCCAATAGTGGTGAATTTTTCCCATTGCTAGGCCTGAAAAGTGGTTTCTACATTTTTGGATACCCATTTGACAGAAACCTGTTCCTACAAAATCTCCCTAAAATAGGACTAAGTCTCCCAACTTGGTGTAAGTTTCCCAATTGGCCTCAACAACAAACTCTACAGGATTCTAGAGTCTCTTTGCATCACATTCTATTTTCCAAGTGCACCTCTCCAGTCTCTTTCATTTATGTTATAGTTTACTTGCATTCTTAGGTCATTTTTGCTTACATCACTATGTTTTCAAGCAACTTGCATTTCTTAGCTTTTACATTAATAAGTCATTTCCTTTATCATTTTATTGCATTTAGGCATATTTCATTCATATTTTCATTAATTTTGCATGGGGACATTATGCATTTTGGCCCATCTCTCTCCTTTTAGGTGAAAAACCCTAGAAGTGCTAGAGAACCTTGGATGCCAAAATTGGTGTCCACATTTTGGTGAACCCACCTTTAGAATACCTTATTTTCTAATTTTGGAGTCCTTCATCATCCTAGAATTAGCTTTCATTAACATTGCATTGCATTTTGCATTAGTTAATTTGCATTCTAGGGTTTTCAAAATTTGCATCAGTGAAAGTGCATATAGTTTGCATTTTTGCATTTTAAATCATTGAAAAACATTTGAAAACTGCATTTTCATTTAGTATTCAAGTCATACAAACTAAAAAGGATCAAAATTAATTGAATTTTTTTGAAAATTCTAAAGAAACCATAATTGGGACTAATTCGCCATTCTGGGTGACTTAGTCCCAATCTAGATTTTTAACTATCTATTATAGCATCAGAAACCTCATTTTTGTTCTTCCTAAGCCTCCTAGTATCATATCCTATAAGTTTGGAAATTTTTATAAACATTTTTTTTATGCATCTAGGTCAAAAAAATTAATTTAGGGTAGTCATTTTTGCAATCATTTCAATTACAAGCATCATTAGATCTGAAAATGCTCACATTTTTGAAACTTTGCATCACATGGATAAAAGTACCTTTCACTTTTGCATACAAAATGTTTTTATTCATAAAACTTTGCATAAGCTTGATAAAAGTGCTTTTCATTCTTGGATATACATTGGTTGCCTTCTTAAATCTTTGCATACATTGGATAAAAGTGTTTTGCATCTTTGGATATACATTGCTTACATTGTTGAAACATTGCATGAAATGGTTACAAGTGCTTTTCATTTTTGTTCAAACAATGTGTCTTACATATTTAGACATGTTAAGAAATATATCCTATCCCCTCCCTATGAGAGTGTTTAGTGAAAGAGAATACAACCGTGGACATTCCTAACAATCATATTTGTTCTTCTCCTCATATCTCTCCTATTGGTGATGAAGATATTTTGGTAGAAGAACCAATCAATGGGAGTTTTGAAAATCCTAATTGTTTCTCTCCTCTTACCTCTCTTAGTGGACAAGACATTGATGAACAAGATAGCATAACCATAGGTAATCATGAAAATAACATCTTTTCTTCTCCTCTTATCTCTTCTAGTTGTGAAGTAGATACTTTGATGTTAGAAAACACAATCGATGAAGGTCATGAGTATCTTAGTTGTCCCCTTTCACCTAGTGAAACCCTTATTAAGCAAGATAGTTCAACCATTGATCATTCCCCTACTTGTGACGAAGTCCTTTTAGAAGAACAAACCTTTGAATGTAAAGAACATTTAGCTTGTTGTTCTCCTAAAAACTCTCCTCCTAGGGAGAATATCATGATGCAAGAAACTGTGAACATTAACACATATCATTCAAACACTAAACCTTCCCTAGGTGAAGATAATAAAGTGACATTATAACCCCCTTCTTAAGTCACCTCCCATTAGTGAATCACACAAAAAACTAAGAATTCTTGAAATCCATGATGCAATCTAATCATAACAATGTTTTGCAACCATTAAGTTGTAAATTAGTGACTCAAACATATAGGGGACTACACATCACTCCCACTCCTCTACCTTTTTCTCAACATAGAGTACCTAGTGTTGAAGACCTTACAAAGACTCTTGCTAATATATTTTTATGGCAGCTTATTCAACTATCACCTACATTCAAATTTCTATTTCAAGAAATGTTGCAAATATAGAAGGAGGAGATCCAATCTTACATAAAATTGAGTAACGTAACATCCTCCTCTTGTCCCATGCCAGCCACCCAGTTAGAAATCACATTCCCTAAACATGAATTACCCTCACTTGAGATTCAAAACAAGAATGACCCCTTGATGATAAAGGTGATCATTAATGAAACCTTAGTTAGACACACTCTCATTGACAATGGAGTAGAAATTAATATTTGTAGTATGTATCTCCTAAAAAAACTTGGAATGGAAAAAAATCTCATCCAACTTAATGATGTTCATATTCATGGCTTTGACAATGTTAATAGGAAACCACTAGGAATGATCACATTACCTATTACGGTCAAACCTATAGTATTTCCTACCTCTATCCATATTATGAAAGGACCCCTTCCATACAATCTTCTCCTAGGGAGACCATGGATTCATGCTATGAAAGGAGTCCCATCTACTCTTCATTGTGTAATGAAATTTGAATACAACAACAAGATCTACATGATTGACACAGATGAACAAAGCTATGAATCAACTGATCACATCATTTCCAACCCCCCCATCCTTTCATTCCTAGATCAAAAATTTAACCTATACAAGTTGATGCCAACCCTTCACCTACAACTAAACTCTTTAGTGATAATAGGGGGTTGTCAGATTTTATTCCACCTTTCAATAAATTTTCCAAAACCTCACCCTCATGGTCCAAAGAGTCATATACAAATGCTTCATTCTCAGACATAAGTTCTAGTAGCGATTGGGGTTTATCATCTTCCTTTAGGGGAGAGTTTGAAATATCATAATCTAAACCAAAGCAACCTTGTGTTTTATTCACTCAACTTAGTTCTACAAAATTGCCCCATGGTGGTGATGGGGGCTATATAACTCCTATCCCTCATGAAGGAATGACACATAACATTAAAAAGGATTTGTTTTATTGTAAATAAATCAATCCTTCTCAGAAGCATAAACCCCCTTCATCTAACTTGGAATATTGTTATGGTCTCAGATACAATCTCCCTCCTACACATGGATACAATGAACACACAAAACAAATTGACATACCATATGCTGTGCAATTTTTGCACACACGCCCCGCTGAAAGTAGGGACACTCTTTTGCTTTCATTCTTGGTGTTTTGGACCTTTGATCTTGAGGATTTGGTTGCCTTGGCATATTCCCAAATGATTATCTTACTTGTGAAAATTCCCCTTTTGAGGAAACGCTTTGAAAATCTTGTGTTTTGGGACTTATTTCAGGTTTTTCTCTATTTTCGGGAAAATTCCCTCTAGGCAGAATTCTCTGAATACTTTGAAAACCCAACGGAGGCTACTTTACATTATTTTCAAAAATTCAAAGACTTTGTGGAATTCCGTTTGGTTTGAGTTTTCCCAAAACTCCATCATGCCTTCGGATTCCAAAACTTGCTATCATTTCGACACATGTATGCCTCCTGTACGATCTTGCAATTTGCTTTTATTGGAGTTAATTGGGATTTATGGTGAGAATTTTGTGTCATTTTCCTTGTTATGAGATTTGAGGAGCTTGATTTTGAGTTGCTTATGCTACATTATGCATTTGAGATTGTGATCGATCATTGTAGTAGAATTTTCCGGTGACCACTTGTGTTTTGCTTGGACTTTGGGGTTTCTTGCCAGTTGCTATTGTGATAGGTTGAATCTATGTGCTAGAATACGAGCAGCAAACAATAGAGTGAAAAATAACACTAAAAACAACCTACACCTCAAGATTACCCTAGTTCGATTCAATACAAAGTAAAGATGACCAAATGAAACTTTATAACTTGTCTCGAATCGATCCTTTGGTTGGCCCTTTGATCTTTTATGTGTATGCTCCTTGGATGGCACAATATGCAAGCTAGATGATGATATGATAATGGATGCAAGTGTAAAAATGGCTAACTATGGATTCTAGAAAAAAATTGCAAGAGTTTGGCTACAATGCATGATCTCTCCCAAAATGAGAGAAAAAAGGGGGTATTTCTAGAGAATTTAAAATTCTCTAGGGAAATGGACGGTCAATATTGAGCCACCAAGATCAAGATGTAGGGCTAAGGTGAGTTGAGAACTCACAAGCCCTCACATCTTGACATGTGGCAAGTGATATGGCTTAAAAGGGGTGATGTGTACATGAGGTGGAAGGATAGTACATGACATGGAGAGGGTACATAGTACCTTAGGATTGAGACAAGATCTCATAAAGGAGGTACTTGTCCCCATGTGGGGGAGAGAACAAATGGGGAATTAAAAATTCTTCAAATATTCTTATGGGTATTAGAGGCCAACTTGTAAAAGTTGGAGGATGTGACACATCCTAATCAAGGATTAGGCATGTGCACACCCCTAATGATGAGATTAGAAGATGGATTAGGATTAGATAAAAATGATGGAGGATGTGACATAAAGGGAAATAAATAAATGGCATATTTATTTAATTCATTTGATGAAAGGGGGAAGGTATTTAATTATTTAATTAGATACCTTAGGGATTAGAAGAACTTTAGAGGTATTAATTAAATAATAGTGATATTACTTAATTAATGTGGATAAGGGGATGCTTAGATGAAAGAGGATAAATTTGGATAAATTAAGTGTCCAAATTTAGGTGTCTACATTTTTCCCCTCTTTGAGATGGTGTTATGAAGTAGCATCATTTCAAAGAATATTAAAACATAGAACCTAGAAGAAGATGGTTAGATTGGGAAAGATGCCCCAGTCATTCAAAGAAGTGACTAGGAAGGAAGATGATGGGGGTGAAGATGAAAGTTAGGGATGAAGGATTCCCCCTCGAGAGGACATGCAAGTTCAAGAGAACACGAGTGTACTCTCGAAATGGATGAGATAATGCAAGGGGAGCTGAAGAAGATGATGCAAAGACAACAGGAGATTGGGAGGGGAGAGTGATGAAGGATGAATGGATGGGGGATTTTGATAGATGAGAGGATGAAGATGAAATGCAATCCAAATGCAATTTTCTATTGTTGGAGCACTGATTTTTGCTATAGCATAAGACACAAGACGCAAAGGTATAAAGAACCAAGGTGGATTAGTGTCTCATGCATAAAACAAACATAAAAAACAAGAAGGCTATCCCAACACCCCAAAGTCACGATGGCCTTGGTCGGGCCAGGTATTGGGATAACCACAAGCACATAAGGATGCCCCAGCGTAACACAAGACCTCATAGATCTTGGTGGGTACTACGTGGGACAACCAAGAAGACAGAAAATATCAAGATACACCACTATGTTGACTAGTCAAAGCACACCATAATATGATGGATCAAGGTGATCATGACAAGTGATGATATGGAGCTCAAATGATAAACAAAATCCAAAAGAATCAAAAGATCACAATCAATTTCAAACATCCTTTGCCATAGGATCAAGGGGATGGATTGGATTGATGAGGTCTGTTAGGAAGGATGCATCTTGTTGAGACTAATGATGGATACTAAATTGAAAGATCGATATGATGCAGGATATTCAAAACCGATTGGATCTGATGATACAAGTGGATCTTGTTGGTTAAGAACCAGCTACATAAGTGCATAACTTGATGATGTGACACAAGAGACATGAAACAAGATAGGAGACTTCGATGGATGATAAAGATGAGACATACAATAGGAATAGGAGATGAAGACTAATGATAGATGATAAAGGATCAGATGGACAAAGCAGAAAGACTGATGATGGAACCCCGAGGGTGGATCAAATGATCGGCCTTGCCTACGTGAAAGCGCAGGGGCAACGTAGTTCGACGAAAGGACAAAGACAAGTGATAGATAAAAGATGATGAGATAACCCTAGATAAGGGGATAAAAGGATGGGATCGATACAATGAGACAAGATAAACCTGTTGGATTGGATTGGATGATGGTGATCACAAAGCTCAGGGATGGGATAGTTATCCAAATCATCAAAAGATGAATTGGGAGGATGATATGATGGAGAGATACTAATGATAAGGGATTATAAGATGGGATGAGGAGGAAATTGAAAAGGTGTGCAAAAGAAGCAGAAGTGATGACGATAAGATAGATGGCATTGGATTGAATGGGGAATAGCCTATAGCTAGATACCAATGACAAGGGATTATGAGATGGTATGAGGATAGAGGATGGGGGGAGGAAAAGGATTGTTTGGATGGATTGGATAGGGGGATAAAGATTTGGATGAGGAAAAGGTGACTAGATGGATAGATGAAAATGGATGCCATGATGGAAGGATAAGAAGCTAAGGATGGGTAGATGGATATAAGGATTGGAGATGAGGATAGGAAACGGAAGGGATTGCTCTGATGGAATGAATGATGCCTCCAAGGACTGTATCACAAAGGAAGATAAATGCCCCCACTCTAGATATGTCATGTGCAAGGAGGCACGAAGGATCCAATAGAGAAGGATAGGAAAATGAAGGAGTTAGATGGATGAAGATTGGATGCATGGATAAGGAAGGAAGATTGATGGTAGCATTACGGGTGGATAAGGAAGGTAGACAAGTGTGAATGAGGATAAGGATAGTGTGCAGATGAGGGAGATGTATGCTAAGAGGTGCCCAAAGCATGCTTATATGTTTTCCCCTGTCATTATCAAGATCACAAGGAGGATAGAAGGATTGGGATAAATGGGATATGCCAAGTTGATGTGTAAGATCAGTAGGATGGAGGGGATGGACGAAAAGGATGTATAGCACGAATACAGGTGCATAGCAAGAAGCATAGCGGATGGAGGGAATGCATATCAGGAAGTTGCCCCCAAGTGTAGATGGGGACTTACGCATGATGCCTGTTTGCCAGGTTTTCATCATGGTCCTTATCCAAGGCGCTTGTTTGCCAAGTTTTCACCATTGGACAAATTATTTATCTTTACTATTTATTTTTTTTGGACTTTTTTTTTGAACTTTTTGGACTTTTTTTTTTTTTTGAACTTTTTGGATTTTTGGACTTTTTGGATAGCATGCGAAAGGAGATGGATAAGGATAGGGAGGCGAATAAGTGGATTTAGAAGACATACGATAAGGATATGGATGAAGGACTCAAGCATCAAGTTCTATATGAGGTATTAAGAGCCCATGTTTGAAGTGACTATTGGATGTTAGTACAACCTTATTAGGATAAATGGATTATGCTAGAGGATGAATTAGAGGGATTTGATGGGGAAGATACGGGGGATAATGGATGGGATGTTGGAATGGTATGGATAGAATGATGGGGTGGATATGTGATGGGGAGATGAGTTTAGGACCAACATTGGCACATGTGGTTGTGGATGTGAAAAGACAAGAGGATTAATGGATGGAGAATGCGGGGACAATGGAGGAGATGGGATAGTGAATTTTGGGACGTAAGGACCCAAAACAGATTTAGGAGATGGAGGAAGTGTATGATTAGATTTTGGATTAGCAACTTTGGATGTTCTCACAGATTTGTCATTTGAAGGCATTGCATCTTTTTTATTTGGGATCCACATGGTTTTGATCTTTGCTTTGGTGGGCCTTTGTCACCTATGGATTTGATTTGGATTTAAATTTTTCTTTTCTTCACCATGTCTTTTAGAGGGGACATGGGGAGCTTTAGATTCATGTGGATGTTTTGTTTTATGTATTTTTACTTTAACATCCAAAGTGCTTTTAGTAGCAATGGGGTGGGTGTGAGGAGATGGATGACGTGGAGCGATGGAGGTAGGATTATGAGGATTACGTGTAGATGAAGAATGTGTAGGCATGTGCCTTTGTTGAAACTGATTAGGGGACATGCGAGAGGGATATTTATGATGGATGACATGGATAGGTGTTGGATGGGTGAAAGGATGAGATGGAGGAGGTGATCTTGGGATAGACGGACCCAAGCATACAGAGTGGGTGGAGGGACATAAAAACCCAAGATGGATGGAGTGGATACAGGATGGGAGATGGTGGATGGAGGGATGTAAGACCCAAAATGGATGGAGCAGGTGAAGGAGGAATATGGATAGTTGTTTTGAGGTGATACGATAAAGGAGGGATGGTAGCATATGATCTAGTGGAGCGATGGGAAGAGCTGACATTTCTTTTGGAAAAGGCTCGTTGAGGACGTCTAGAGGTTGTACCAACATCTTTAGATTGTGAGTTTTGGGAAATAGGTCCTAGAGCTTGCATGCAAATTTGTTCTTTGACTTGGATGGGCTCTAAAATACCTTGCTCATGAAGGCCAAGACCTTTTCCTTGATAGTTTATGTTCTTGAGCATGCAATCCATGATAGCATTTGTGTTATTCTGAAAACATGATGCGAGTTTGTTATTAGGTGGAGGATGATGGGTGGTAAATACACTATGTTTTTCTTCTGCTAGAAGGCCACCATGGAAGAATGTGAGAGTACCAAGGGGATATGCAAGCGATGTGGGGATAGTATTTTTAGGCAATGATGGGGTAGCAGCATTTGGATGGGTGGTATTAGGAGAGGGATTCGGGGGATATGATAGGATCTGGATTTGTGGTAGTGGGATCATGTGATGGAGATGGAGATGGAGAGGTGGAAGCTTGAATGACAAGGGGATAATGGAATGGAATGGATGGGGGATTGTGATATTGAGGTGAACTAGATGGGATGGTAGGATCTTGATCTAGAGAAGGGGATATGATAGCATGCTTTGGATTAGACTCTTGACATGACTCATCTTGTGTGGATGGTAGGATGACAGAGTGTTGGAGAGACTCTTCAGGTTGGGGAGATGGAAGGATGGAGGATTCGATGCAGTCATTAGAATGGATTTTAGTGACACTAGGAGTGGGAGAAGTGGATTGGATTTGGGTGTCGTCGATGGGTTTTACAACTCTCAGAGTAGGGGGTTGGTGTTCAATGGATTCGACAGATGTGATGGTAGGAGATGGGGGCTCAGTGGATTCAAAGGATGTGATGGTTTCAATAGTTTGAGTGGTGCTAGGGGTGGTAACATCAATGATAATTGGGTGGAGAAGAGTCTCGTCACTAATGACTATGGATGATGGGTTGGGATGGCACGATTCCACAACTTCAAGGTGTGGAGTGGGAGATGTCTTCTTTGTTATAAGTCCTTGGAGAACTTCTGAAATGAGAGACTTGCATACTCTAGGCTGAGATGGTGAGGTAGGAGTGGATGAAGGATTAGGGATTGGTGGATTAGTATTAGATTGAAGAATGGGATTGGATGCAGGACTGGGAATAGGTGGGGGATTAGGTGAAGGGTTAAGATAGGGGTATTGGCATGGTGAATTAGGACACGAGGATGCGGGTGGTGGATTGTACTAAGGGTATGGGGATGGTGGATTAGGATAGGAAGATTGAGGTGGCAGATGACAATAGGGAACTGTGGATGTCAGAATAGGATAAGGATAGGTTGGTGTGGATGTTGGATTAGAATAGGAAGGTGTGAGTGTAGGATTAGGGTGAGCAGATTGGTATGGAAGATTGGGGTAGTGGGTATATGCGGATGAAGGATTGAGATAGGAGGATGTGGATGGGGGATTAGGACAGGCGTATTGTGATGGAAAACTAGGATAAGAAGATGATGTAGATGAAGGATATGATGCATATGATGGGTATCCCTTGTCACAGGTAGCACATGAATCATGATTAGGAATGGATGAAGACATAATAGGACAACTCGAAGGGATGCTTGGATTTTGGAAAGTGGGTGGAGAAAAATTACTAGCGATGATAGTGTCAAAGGGATCTATGTCACATTCTTCTTGATTAACAAGACATTCATTATCGTTGTTGACATAATTAGGGTTTCCCTTGACCACTATTGATGGAGGATAAGAATTCATGATAATGAAAGGATAAAGAGGATGGATCAATGATTTTGGATGGAAATGGACTAAAGCTCAAATCAGGATTTAGGACAAGCTCAGATCGGGATTGGATTAAAGCTCAGATTAGGATGATTGGATTTGATTATCAAAGGATGATTATGACACCGAATCTACTTTGAGATAGAAGTAGATTGATTGGGTCGAAGGTGATTGGATAGGGACGTGATTGGATTGGATTGGATAAGATTGATCGGTGATTGATAAGATTGACCGATGGATCAGATAGGATGATGAGAGGGGCTGTAACCCCCATTCAGAGATTATCCTTGGTGACTTAGGATGTTGATTCATCAGATTAAATGATAAATGTATGATTTCAACACCAAATCCACTTTGAGATTGAAAATGGATTGATTGGGCCATTGATGATGATTAACTTAGGACGGATGACAATCCTAAGAGGATGTTGATGATGACGATTAGATCAGATACTTTGGTTAATTTGGATAATAACCCAAGATGAAGTTTAGGGGATTTGGATGGGGAAAGGATGATAAAAATGGATGAACGACTACTCAAAACAAGTAAATGACTGCCCACAACGGATGAATGATTCTCGAAATGAGAAGATGAAGGCTTAGAATAAATGATAGATTACACAAAATGAGTAGATGATTAATCGAGACTATTGAGGAGGGTTCAAAATGATAGGAAGGAGGTTTGAAACGTTTATTTGGAATGAGTAACTAGATGATAGGAACGATAGAATGAGAGTTCAAAATGATAGACGAAGGTGCGAAATGGATGAATGTTTACTCAGAATGATTAAACGGATGATCAGAATGATAGAATGAGAGTTCAAAATGATGAAAGGATGTGTTAAATGGATGAACGTTTACTCAGAACGAGTAAACGAATGATCAGAATGATAGAACGAGAGTTCAGAATGATGAAAGGATGTGTTAAATGGATGAACGTTTACTCAGAACGAGTAAACGGATGATCAAGAGTTCAGAATGATGAAAGGATGTGATAAATGGATGAACGTTTACTTGAAACAAGTAAACGGATGATCGAAATGATAGAATGAGAGTTTGGAATGATGAAAGGATGTGTTAAATGGATGAACATTTACTTGGAACGAGTAAACGAATGATCAGAATGATAGAACGATAGTTTGGAATGATGAAAGGATGTGTTAAATGGATGAACGTTTACTCAGAATGAGTAAACCGATGATCGAGAGTTCAGAATGATGAAAGGATGTGTTAAATGGGTGAACGTTTACTTTGAACGAGTAAACGGATGATCAGAATGATAGAATGAGAGTTTAGAATGATGAAAGGATGTGTTAAATGAATGAATGTTTACTCGGAATGAGTAAATGGATGATCAAAATGATAGAATAAGAGTTTGAAATGATGAAAGGATGTGTTCAATGGATGAATGTTTACTCAGAATGAGTAAACGGATGATCGAAATGATAGAACGAGAGTTCAAAATGATGAAAGGATGTGTTAAATGGATGAACGTTTACTCGAAATGAGTAAAGGACTATTCACAACAGATGGATGATTCTTGAAACAAGAAGATGAAGGTTTGGAATAGCTAAAAGATTACTTAGAATGAGTAAATGATTGATCGAGATTGTTGAAGAGGGACGGTATGGCTCTAGAGGAGGGCATATATGGCTATATAGAGGGGATGCCTCGGTCTTGCAAGGGAAGGTTTATGATGGAAGATTGAGATAGAATGGTAGGGTATGCTCCCTTGAGGAGGTGGATGGGGAAGGAAACAGTGCCCTGGGAAACTTCTCGAAAGTATGAAGTGGTATATGTTGTTGGAAAGAGCACATAAAATTGAGAAGATTAGCGCTTGAACAGAGAAAAATAGGTTAACAATGTGAAAATGGCGGGGCATATATGGCTGTCTGTCAGGGAAAAACTAGCTGAGTAGAGGTTAGGGAAAATCTAGCTGATTAGAGGTTAGGGCAAGTCCGCCCAAGGAGAAAAAGTTGGTCAAAAATGGCCAAAACAAGCTCCAAAATGAATAGTTAGTAGGGCAAGTCCACCCAAGAAAAAAAAATTGGGCAAAAATGATCAAAATAGGCTCCAAAAGGATTGGTTAATAGGTCAAGTCTGCCCCTATAGAGGGAAAGTCCGCCCAAGGAAAAAAATTTGGTCAAAAGTATGAAGTGGTATATGTCGTTGGAAAGAGCATGAAAAATCGAGAAGATTGGTGTTTGAACAAAGGAAAATGGGTTAACAATGTGAAAATGGTGAGGCATATATGGTTGTCTGTTAGGGAAAATCCAGTTGTCTGTTAGGTCAGGTCTGCCTATTTGTTAGGTTGGGTCCACCCATGGAGAAGGTCAGGTCTGCCCAAGGAGAAGGTCAGGTCCGCCAAAGGAGCAAAAGTTGGTCAAATTTGGTCAAAATGGGCCTAAAAGGGATGGGCCAAAGGTTAGGTCTACCCATGAAGAAGGTCAGGTCAGCCCAAGGAAAAAAATTTGGTCAAATTTGGTCAAAATGGGCCTGAAAGGACTAGTTTAAAGGTCAAGTCCGCCCCTGGATGAGGGAAAGTCCACCCAAGGAGAAAAAGTTGGTCAAATTAGGTCAAAACAAGCCTAAAAGGACTGGTTTAGAGGTCAAGTCAACCCTTGGATGAGGGAAAGTCCACCAAAGGAGAAAAAGTTGATCAAATTAGGTCAAAACAAGCCTAAAAGGACTAGTTTAGAGGTCAAGTATGCCCTTGGATGAGGGAAAGTCTGCCCAAAGAGAAAAAGTTGGTCAAAAATGGCCAAAACAAGCTCCAAAAGGACCAGTTTATAGGGTAGGTCCACCCATGGATGAGGGAAAGTCCTCCCAAGGAGAAAAAGTTGGTCAAAAATGGCCAAGACAGGCTCCAAAGGACTAGTTTTTAGGTTAGGTCCACCCCTAGATGAGGACAAGTCTGCCCAAGGAGCAAAAGTTTTGACACAAGAGGGAAAATCCAGCTGTGCAGAGGTCAAGTTCACCTACCTGTTAGGTCAGGTCTAGTTGTCCGGAGGTTTAACTTGAGTTTTGACAAAAAGGACTAAGGCAAAGGACTAAAAACACAACAATCATAAAAGAAAATGATTTGGTTGAATCAGACAATCACTGGTTTCGCACAAAAAAGACAATTTAGACAACACAAGCCTAAGTCTAGTAGGATGGGTATAGCCGACAAAGTCCTCCAATCTAGGATGAACATGGTTACTAGGGAGTCCTCGATATACACCCAATGCGTGAGGCCCAAACTGTGAACACCAACCCGTTACAAGCATGAGTCAGGAACCTAAAAGGCTCAGACCAACTCTTCACATCATCCCAATGCTTCGCCAACTACAATATGGTTGGATTGAGGTACATCTTTCGCTCTCCCCCCTTTATATGCCCCACTAGTACGCGTGGTTGGAATTGTCCCTTGGGGTGATGAAATCCCCAAGCAAGTCCCACTAAGAAAAATAAAATGGATAGACTCAAAGGACGTGGTAAGCTACGATTTCTCGTCACTTAGGATCACCAAATGGTGCAAGGGGATTGGATACATCAAATAGCTCATCCAAAAACATAGCATACAAGGTTAATTGACACCTCCTAATTAAACTATGTTCCTAATTAGGGGTTAAGAACCCTTAAAATACCCAAAAAATTGCTAAAAAACTAAAATTTTACCTTTTGAAAAAAGTTGTCTGGGGAAAATCCGGTTGTCTGTGAGGGAAGATCTGGTTGTCTAGGGAAAATCCAGCTGTCTATTAGGTCAGGTCCACTTGTGTGTTAGGTTGGGTCAGCCGCTCCGTGAAAATTTTCCAAAAAAATAATTTTTGAATTCTGGGGAGGGTAGCTCCGCCCCTGCAGAAGGTCAAGTTTTCCTGTGGAGGGCGGGTCCACTTGTATATTAGGTCGGGTCCGCCCCTCCATGAAAATTTTCCAAAAAAACAATTTTTGTAGTCTGGGGAGGCTAGGTCCGCCCCTAGAGAAGGTCAGGTCCACCTGTGGAGGGAGGGTTTGCCTGTCTGTTAGGTCGGGTCCACCCCTCTGTAACCTGTACCTACAAAAAGTCAAAAAATACAAAATGTGAAAAAAAAGACCCGTTTGTGGGTCCCACCGGGCGTGCCAAAAATGTGATAGGTTGAATCTATGTGCTAGAATACGAGCAGCAAACAAGAGAGTGCAAAATAACACTAAAAACATCCTACACCTCAAGATTAGCCTAGTTCAATTCAATACAAAGTAAAGATGACCAAATGAAACTTTATACCTTGTCTCAAATCGATCCTTTGGTTGGCCCTTCGATCTTTGATGTGTATGCTCCTTGGATGGCACAATATGCAAGCTAGATGATGATATGATAATGGATGCAAGTGTAAAAATGGCTAAGTATGGATTCTAGAAAAAAATTACAAGAGTTTGGCTACAATGCATGATCTCTCTCAAAATAAGAGAAAAGAGGGGGTATTTCTAGAGAATTTGGAATTCTCTAGGGAAATGGATGGTCAATATTGAGCCACCAAGATCAAGATGTAGGGCTAAAGTGAGTTGAGAACTCACAAGCCCTCACATCTTGACATGTGGCAAGTGATATGGCTTAAAAGGGGTGATGTGTACATGAGGTGGAAGGATAGTACATGACATGGAGAGGGTACATAGTACCTTAGGATTGAGACAAGATCTCATAAAGGAGGTACTTGTCCCCATGTGGGGGAGAGGACAAGTGGGGAATTAAAAATTCCTCAAATATTCTCATGGGTATGAGAGAAGGAATTTAAAATTTCTTTAAATGCATTGGGGGATTAAATGTGAATTTAAAATTCACATGGGGAATGGGGATGCCTTGTCCCAAAAAGAAAAAGCATTTACTAAGGTTGACTTAGGACAAATGACATGGAGTGATTAAGATTGTGCAAGTACATGATTAGACTAATTAATGACATATTAGAAGAGGGTTAGATTTCACGTGACTTGATGTGACAAGTTAAAGATCACATGGGGAAGAGAAAAATGAATTTAATATTCCTTGGAAGGATAAACGGAATTAAAAATTCCTTGAGAGGTTGATTAGGCTAGTTAATGAAGGATTAGAGGAGGGTTAGGTGGCTAAGAGAGATTAGAGGCCAACTTGTAAAAGTTGGAGGATGTGACACATCCTAATCAAGGATTAGGCATGTGCACACCCCTAATGATGAGATTAGAAGATGGATTAGGATTAGATAAAAATGATGGAGAATGTGACATAAAGGGAATTAAATAAATGGCATATTTATTTAATTCAGTTGATGAAAGGGGGAAGGTATTTAATTATTTAACTAGATACCTTAGGGATTAGAAGAACTTTAGAGGTATTAATTAAATAATAGTGATATTACTTAATTAATGTGGATAAGGGGATGCTTAGATGAAAGCGGATAAATTTGGATAAATTAAGTGTCCAAATTTAGGTGTCTATAGCTACTATTTTGATTTATTTTCTCTCATGGTATGTACATATTTCCTTTTCTTTTTGAATGAATTGAATTTGCTTCAGGGTTTGCGTGTGTGTATGCTTTGAGTCAGGATTTCAATGTGGTAGAGTCTAGTAGTGGGGCTAGGATTTATAGTTTTGGGTTCAATGCTCTTCCCTGTAGCTTGCGCTACCTTTCCTTCTACTAGACTATGATTCAATGTGGTTAATCATTGATTTGTTTGATTCTTATTTTGATTTCATGTTTTCCCATGTCGAGCTTTGGTTTGACCTAGAAATCCCTGACCTTTGATAAAATCATGTCTTGGGTGAAGTGAAACTTGTTGTTCATTGTCCAATCTGATAATTGCCCTATCTTAGTTGGGTCATGGGAGAATTCATGTGAAGAATAGTAGAAATGAAAAAGGAAATTTGGATCTAAACTGTGTTGTCATGGTGTTTTCTTTAGGGTTTCCCTTATTGAAATCAAGGCTCATATTGATTGAATCTCATTTAGATCAGTTGGAAGCTTGGATAATCCATCTTGCACTTTCAACAATTTGAATCCGAAGCTAAATCCCCTAATCCTTAGTCGTTTAATCGATCTGAGCGAAATCCTCACGAAGTCAAATATTTCGGGTTTTCCATCATCTCACAGATTTTCCTTGCTTTAGGAATTTTGCGATTTTCCATCACTTTTTTGATTCCCCAAAAATATGCTTAAAAGATGAAAATTACGCTGACTTTGCAAAATTCTATTTCCTCAGGATTTTACTGAAACTTCTTTGCTCCTTCATTTTCCTGAAATTTGTGAACTATTGTTATTTTCGCGGATTTCCATCCTTGGTGGAATTCTCTGAAACCTTGTTGAAAATGAAGAATTGAGAGATAGCATGAGTTATTAGCTAATGATTGTGCACCATATGATCAATTTAAAGATGTGTCATGTTGTTTCTTAGCTGATGATGGTTGATCAAATGATTATTGGATGTTTTTGTGCTTTTTTCACTGAATTCCATATGGTCTGGAATTTTCTGAGATTCCTCTCTGGCCCAAATTCTGCAAAAAGACTTAAAACTTGAACTTTGAAAGGAGTAATTCTTATGATATTTTAGGGGATTTTGTTCATCATGGGACTTGTATTAAGGATGAATATATCATTTATGATGTATTAGGTTGAATTTCATATGGTGATGGATCTTTACTATGGTCTCTTTATTGAATGCAGGCAAAATCAAGTCAAGTTGTTGCTGGCAAGACCAAAGGAAGAATAATGGATCCAAGTGTTGAAAGGTCTGCTATGTCTAAGGCAGAAAGGATTAAAATGGATATAAAGAGTAGAATCCCAGAGAGCAAGCTAACTTCTATTTGGTCAGAGGTTACTGATACAAATGTTGGGATGTGGGATTATGAAGAATTCAAGGCAAGGATGGCAGCACAGAACCTCCCTCTATTGGCCAGAAGGATATTAGAATCAAGGTTGGCCCATGTAGCTAGATTCTCTCCTATAGTTCAATGTTATGATTTGGTGGTCGAATGTGCCAGACACTATGACAAGGGCACATAGAGGATAGTTGGTCCTCAATGAAGGATTGTGGAAAATATCAACCCTATGTCTATAGCCCAGTCCTTTGACATGCCTGAAAGGTCTCATGTAGTGGGTTTTGATATGAATATAGCGAAGAAGTACTATGATGAAGATGTCATCAAATCCTAGTAGGTCATCAATTCCTGGTTGGAGAAACCTAAGTCCCACTTCTCAAAGCTAAGTTCAAGAAGGAATACTATGATTCTATCACACTTCTTAGTAGGGTGGTGGGATTGAAGAGTGCAAGATTATTTGAAAACTGGATGTTCCATGTCATTGTAAGGATGGAGCAGAATATTGACTACCATTGGGCAGGCATTATAAGTGCAATGATACATGAACAGATGTGCAATGTCCTGCAGACAAAGCCCTTCACAATGACCTCCTACTTGGTTTATGTACATGCAAGGTTTCATCCATACAAAGTACTAAGAACAAGGGGTGTGTTTGGACAGGATGTGATTTATGAAGTATATCCGCAACTACACCTAGGTAGCTCAAGCTATAGGAGGGTGAATGATGCATTCACCATGTACATCACCAAGCTATTGCAAGGTGCAGAGCATGTTCAAATCTCAAATAATGCCAAGGAGTTAATCAAGAGGTTTGAAGCTTGGTTTATCCAGTTCCCAACCTTTTCATACATCAGAATAGATGGTTGTCAGAGGGCTCCATACAAACTCCCTAGATATCCCACAGATCATATTATACTTCTAGAGGTCATGAGGCAGATCTATGATTTTGATGCAATTTTCAAGAAGGATAAACATAAGACCAGATTTGGTGGTGATTTTCCTTTGAGGACAAGCAGTAGTGAGGCTTTCCCCTCTATTAATTCATCCCATGCTTCTAAGGAGGAAATGAGTACTCTGGATCTATCTTTCCATTCTAAGAGATCCAAATTTGATAGGACTGGTGAGGCACAGAAGAGGGCTAGTAGGGAATATAGTCATAAGGATGATATAGAGGATTATTGGGCCAACAACAATGATGAATTTGAAATTAGAAAGAAGAATTTCTCTAGGTTAATAGTGAACTTAGTCCGGCTATACAACATAAAAGCCATTCCAAATCAGATTGAAGATGATGGAGATTTTATTCAAGGCTATGATTATGAGGCTATGAAGGATAAACCAGTTGGAGAAATAGACTAGCTGGAGGAAGAGAAGACAGAATTGGAACAAATCATGACTCTAGTGATCAAGTACACTAAGTTGTGGCTCAAGAACAAGATGTGGGAGTTGGAAAGTGAGGGTGTGCAATGCACCTATGATCTAATTGGAGACTTGGAGTCTCATTCTATTTCTAAGGAATCAATTGAGTAGGATCCTAAAGGTAAGGCCAAGGTGAGCTCTCCTTTTAGGATAAATATTAAAGATACTCAAGAGAAGGTAGAAGAGGTAGAGAAGCAAAGAAAACCCATTGATAAGAAAAGGAAACACATTTCAAAGATGAAGAAATCTACAAAGGATGAAGCTGAGAAAGAAGGAAAAAAGGATAGTGTTTCTATGCCTAAGAGAAGGAGAATAGTGACAATGTCACAAAAAGAGAAAGAACCCTCTAAGGAAGAGGATGAAGTTAACCCACCAATAGTAAATGTGGAAATTTCAGGAGAGAAGACACGACTGACATAAGAAGATCAAGAACTCCATCTCCTAAAGATGGTGTGCCAAAGAAAAGTGATCCCATAGTTGTTCCCACCACTGAGCATGATAATGTCCCTCCTTCTCACGAGACTCACAATGTACCAAGTGAATCCAAAGATGCATAGGATCACCTGGATCAAGGAGAAGAAGAATTCCAAGAGGGTGAACTCTACAATGCTAAGGCAAAAATAGAGAAGGAATTACAGTCTTCTCTGGTGACTTATGAGGATTCACCTACAAGAAATGAAGAGGATAGACCTCCTCAAAGAGAGGAAATTCCAAATAAGACTCCTTCACCAGTACATGAAGAAGAAGATCATGATAAGGGAAAAGAAGATAAAGTTGAAGAGATTCCTAAAAAATAAAATTTGAATGAGGATGTACCCAATGTTCAACAGGATACAGTTGGGAAAGGCAATGTGCAGTTGGATTCCACTATTCCAGGTTGGTTGGACAAAGAGTTAAAGAGTAAAAAAATTGCAGTAGATGATACTCCTCCCAACTAGGATGAATTACTAGCAAACATAGGAAAGGGAAAAGCAAAGAAGAAAGCTAGGGTTATCTCCAAGATTGAGAGAGATGAAGCAAATAATAGGGTGGTTCACATTGCTACTCCAACTCCTGATAAGAATAAGGATGATGTGATTGGTAGTGATTACAATGTACAAACTATCAACTTAAGGCCTACTTCCATGTAACAAGAGATTGAAGAATATGAAGGCTCTAGTACTGTAATCTTGGGTAGATTGAGGAAAGAGGTGCAGACCAAGCAAGAATTAAAGAAGGAAAATGATAAAATTAAGAGGTATCTTCAAGACTTGATGAAACCCTTGCAATCCATCAACTCCTCATCATCTACTGCAATTTTTCTACCATAAGAAACAATAACTGAGTTGGGGAAGATGAAAACCACTACACATGCCACAAGTTGGTTGGAGGGATTCCAAACTAAAGGAGATAATGCTATCAAAGAAATCCTTTCAACCGGTGGGGATGCTATGAGATCAATAGATTGGTTAAGGAATGTACTAGCTTAGGATAGGGAGGATATGGACCTCTTGTTGTAGAAGACCAAAACCATCATGGAATACACTGAAGACAAATTGGTAAGTGATGGAATTCTTCCTTTGTCCAAAGTTGTAGAACCCTGGGAATGGTTTGAAGTTTTGCAAATAAGGAAAATAATTTTAAAGAAGGTACATAAGAAAAGGAAGCAAATTGAGGACACTCTGACTGAGATCTACAACAAATACATTTCTTTCTTTGAAGTTATGATAGGAAGAAACAGGTTTGCACCAAAACATCAGAGCTTGGAGCAATTGAGAAAATGGTGGCATGATATATATTCTCCAATCAATGAGGACCCAGTCATTGAACATCAGTTAGATGATGTAGCCACATACATTGCAGTAATGGATAAGCATCAAACCATGAAGGTGGATTGGGACAAGGTTGTAGAACAGTCAAGAGAGGACATTAAGTCCATTGAAAGGATAATTAAGGTTTTGGTTATTCCACCTATAGCTGACTTGGAGAAGATATTTTTGATGGTGCAAGATAAGGTGGAGCAAGCTAAGGACAAAGGGGGAGTAGTTAATACAATGCCTCATTGAAATTTGTGCTTCCCCATCATTTCTCTTCCTCCTTCACATGCATTGGATCAGGCTGTGTTGGACATCCCAGGCTGACCTAGATGGAGTACATGCATTTAATGCATACTTTATTTTATTTTCAATTTCTCGTGGCCGACCTGTTTTGGGGGAAAATTATTTTGTAACCCTATTTGGGCCGACATAAGACACAATCTCTATAAATAGGGTTTGTGCCTCATTTGAAATGGCTAGATAGTTTTACTTTG
This sequence comes from Sequoia sempervirens, assembly GCA_007258455.2. NCBI lineage: Eukaryota > Viridiplantae > Streptophyta > Pinopsida > Cupressales > Cupressaceae > Sequoia > Sequoia sempervirens. The sequence goes on along the minus strand of VDFB02193867.1, from coordinate 57,058,256 downwards.
GAGCGAATTAAGCAATATAGTAAGAATTAGAGCTAGGAGTTAGATCATTTTGAGCAAGTGTTGTAACACAGAACACTAGAATTTTTGCTATTATTGGATGATTCAATACAATTGAAGACATTGTGCTTTGGTGATCTCTCTTGTGTTGACTTATTTTGCATGGTTCTTGTTGTTATATCTCTTGAGATTGTTTGAGAAATATTGGCATAAGTTAAATTTAGAGTTAGATTTGATTCAATGGTGTTTATGGTTTGATGCTTGAAGTGTTTGTAGCAATCCCTAGTCCATACTTTTTTTAGCTAGTTGATTGTTAGTTGCTTTACAAAGCTAGCTTGGAATTTTATATTTAGTGTGCTTAGTTCAATTGTGGATATTTGTTCATTTCAATTGCAATAGGGTTGTTTTGAATGAATGTTCATAATCTAAAAATATTTAATGCCTTAGAAGATTGCACTATTTCTATAAGATTGTAGATTCATCTAGGTCAAGCAGAAATCAGTTTCTAAGGGATTGGTCCATTTCAAGTATTTTATCATTTGCATTGTTAATTTTAGGGGTAGTGTTAAATTTAGAAATCTCTCTAAAACCTTTATCTCTTTTTCTATTTCTTTTATCATTTGGGTTAGATTTAGGATTTGAAGTATCACCATATTGTTGGATCTAATAAATTTGAATTCAATATTTTCTTGTAGTAAGGTCCCTTTTGTGATTACCAACATTTTTACATATTATCTGAGTTGTTTATGCATTGTCAAGACCTGACATTAGAGACCTTTGGGTTATCTCTTGAGGCTTGCCGATAGAGATTTACCTTTCAAGAGAGATAGGATTTCCATATTCTATATGAGTTGTTGTTATGCAGAAAACACCATCAACACCATACTCTTTCAAGAAATATGTAGGGTTATCTCCCTTATCTCCATTTTTCATCTAAGACTTTAAACAAAAAAATTCAACATCTCAAGGAGTGTGGTTCTCTTCCTTGTGCTCACACACCTAATTCCTCTAAATAACACATACTTTCATCCTATTCGGCTCACTTTTGTCCTACACTACGTGGAGGAAAGGGGTTAGTTAGCCTTGTCCTCGTATGTCACTTGTCTCTTTGTGCTAGTCATTAACCTTTCATGAACATATAAGAGCAAGCTTGGGATGTGGACAACATGTCTTAAGTGGACTCACATGTGACATACTTATTCATGATGTAGCTCAATTCAAAAACATATGAATTGGCATAGGGATTTCCAAGTTGGATTTCATGTCTTCTTTCATAGCATTTTTCATTTACTACTTTAAAGCAATTTCTCACGGTGATGGTGTAGCAACCACTTTAAAGTGGGGGCATACATAGATGACACATTTTGGCAAGATTTTTCTTTTTTCTTGTGATGTGTCCTCTTCTTGGTGGTTTCATTAGGTTTGATGCCATCCAAGAGTGTACAATCTTCTGACATGGCATGATGAAAATGAGGCATCCCATGGGCAACAATTTGACACCTTGACTTGTCCTCTCTTGAAGACATTAGGCACAATGCTCCCTAAGAAGAATACCTTACATGAGCAAAGAAAAATCCCTTTTAACAAAATATTTACATGACATTCAAAATTGTTTACAAAAGCATTTTCATTATGGTGCCTTATTAAAGTTATCAGGAGGTATAAATTTGGTATGGTTGAGCAGGAAGCCCATTTAGAGGCATGAATTTTCCCATAGCCACCTACATGTGTGTGAGTGCACACCAGCCATGAGTGTATGTTTCTCACCTTTTGGGCCTTCTCACCTGACGGAAAACCATGAGTTTCATCACCTCATAGTGAGTATACATGTTCTTTTCCAGAAAAACAACCTAGATATGATCCACAACGAGATGGAAAAATGATCAAAGCTTGATTCCAATTTGTCTTTTTCCTTTCCCTTTTCTCTCCTTCATTCTTTTCCATCATTTTCATGTGTGTTCCTTTGTGCTAATTTTTGGTCTACCATGGGATCTTGATCATCCCTCTTGATTGTTGTCTCATCTTACCAAGTATCAATGCATTTGGATCCCTCTTGATATGCATGTCGGGCTACTATAGTGTGATTTTGAAGCAAGTTCATCCTCTCACCAAAGTGGGGGCTTAATGTGTCACCAAAATATGTATACTTGGACATTTTAACACTCATTTGAGTCTTTCTTATGGACTTTGGCTTGATTTTCCTAGATTTAATGTTGTAATGTGGTCAACACATTCACATTAGGTCTTGAACCCTTGTGAATCATTAAGAATTATAGGATGTCTTCTAAAAGTGTTGTGAAGTGTTGTAACTCACTTTCACACTTTTCTAGGACCCTTTTATTATAATTCACTTAAATAACTTATTTTTATCATTTACCAATCCTTATTTCAAAGTGTTGTAAAGATTTGTAACAAACTTTCACACTTTTCTAGGATTTTCATTACTAATATGACACTTTCTTATGTTTAAATGACCCCTTAATGCACTTTCTAGCCCTACTTAAATGTGTTTTGGAGAATAATCTCATTAAACATCATTAAATACACTTGAATCCCTAACACCCAGTAAAATTGCCCCGGTGGGACCAAGTCACCACCTAGGGCGACTTAATCCCACTGGGCACAAAAATCAAAATTATTTTAAATTTCTGGTGGGATTTTGTTCTCTTAACCATGAGGTCAGCCTGTGATGTGTTATTTTTGGGAAATTTTTTTAAAATCAAGTATAAATAAAGGGTTTTCCTCTCATTTTCACCCCCATTAGTCTAATGCATTCATCTACACATTAACATACATTCATTCATAATTCTCAAGCATTCTAAGCATTATCAAACATCCATTGGAGCATCTTCTTGCATATCTCCAGATTTCCATGTCAAGGGTTTGGTGATTTGTAGCATTGTATATTGTTCATTCATCATTCTCTTTGCATTTCATTTCATTTTCAAGGGTTTGATTACCAAATTGGGGTCTGACCAAGGCAAACCCCTATTCTCTATCCCTTAACCCTTTTTCCCCTTTTTGCATGTGTGTTTTGTAGGTCTCGTATGCAGATTTTTCAAAGAGGAAGGTGTTAAAAAGTGGTCAACAATCCATCAAATTCATTCAAGTCAACAAATCCCTAAGTGAAGCTTAGAGACCCTTTTTAGCCCAATTTTTGTAGTTTCAAAACTAAACACTTTTCAAGAAGAGAAGTGCAAACCGAGAGCTATAGGTTTCTGTCCTGAAATTCCTGAAACTTGGAGGTGGACTAACTCACCTTCACTAGTGAATTAGTCATGTTAATTATTTTTTCTACTAGCCCAAACAGGTGATATTGTTATGTCTTACAAGTAAAAAGAAGGTGCATTTTTAACCTTGTTATGTTACATTCACGTGCATAAAGAAATATCAAAAGACTACAATACTACATTGCCTCATGCATATCCATATAACACAACATAGGAAAAAGTGCACAATCTTTCCAAAATGTGGTCTTTATTGATAATGATAAGTGTATAGTGTCCCTCACAAGCTAAGGGACTGACTATTCTAATGCATATAAAGAAAACACTATACATTTACAAATAGAAAATGAATGCAAATAAAATGAAGGGGGGCCCGTCATTGCCTAAATGAAAAATCCCATTTGACTTGTCCTGCATCATCTTTAGTCTCTCCCGCTTGTCCTACTTATAGTTGACACTCTCCTTGTTTCCCCTAGGTTCCCTGCATCTGTAAGAAGAGTTTTGCTAGAGCGATGAAAGGTCACAAATCAAAATATGTACAAGAATCCATAAACATATAATCTAATCTCCATAAGCATTAAAATAGATAGCATACCATACATGTCCAAGAAAATAAAAGAGTTATCAAACACACCTATTAGATGATTTGTTTATCTAACATGTTTTCTCCTTGTACAGATGTAGGACAAATCTTTGTTACTGTTTTGATTCAGCTAATTACATGTGGATAAAAATGTGGCTCCCACTAGGGTTGATCCCAACATGCTACCCTCTTGTGTTTTAGGAGGGATAGGAAATTGAGCACCATGATCAAGTCAATGATAAACCTATTCTTGATGCATTAAATCAATATGGAATCATACCAATTGATCAACTTTCATTATAAGATTCAAAAGATGCAACAAAATGGTGTGAATTATCAAGAAAGTTACTCTTCATGTTTTCACAATGAATCGATCATGCTAAAAAGGGGTAGTCATTTCTTCTTGGAAATCACACTTTGCTGGATATGTCTTTCAATCTTCTTAAGTGGATCCAAAGTCCATTATAATAATGATATGAGTTGGATTTCATTATCATCATTTTCAAGGAGCTAGTAAATAAAGGAACAAAACAAGGACAAAAATCATTCAAAGATGAAACAGTTTGTCTCTTCCCAAGAAACAAATGATTTCTATGATAACATGAACACTGAAGCACAAATGTATCAAGTTCAATTATGGATAATGACATATTACATGAGCTATCAAGTCCTATCAGGAGCTATCATGAGTTACATTGAGCAACACGAGGTGAATAATTGAATGTAAGGCCAAAGCCATTATGTTAGTATGTTGTCCCAAAGAGAAATGCATGAGAAGGAAAGAACATCGATGCAGATGAGTAACTAACATGCAAATTAGTAATCATCTTGCTACTGATACAATGAGTATTTAGAAACAACTACAATGCACACTTTGATTAACAATCAATGCATGATGGTTTGAGGAGATGCCAATGATCCTACAAATGAATGTAGGATAGTCATGAAGGGAAGCCTTTAAGAAGGTTTTGTTGGTAATCATGTTAAGGGCAGTCAATGCCATGCACAAGAAAACTCAAAACCTTAATGTCAGTGGTCAATTGGCATAATGGTAGAGTGTAGTGAACTCATAACATAGTTCACAATCATGTATGGAAGATAGCATACACCTAGTGCCTATTCTCTAATCATTATAGTAGACATTGAATAATGAAAGACAACAAAATGCAAAGCCTATGACCTATACAAATTGTTCAATGACATTCAAGCATAGATCTCAGGGGTGCTCAGTGTCAGAGGACCTTTTAAAAGTATTTTCACCATAAAGCTATAGGGGTATTGAGACCGATGAATCTTATCAAATCTTGTGCCAAGGAAACAATCTAAATGCAACATGTAGATGAATTTAAAGACATGATAAATGAAGAAGACAGTCATAATAGCAACCATATGCATCAAAGGAACATACCATGAAGGATCAAATAGTGAGAAATGCTCATTCTAGAATTGCAAGTAAAGGTACAAAACATGTATTTTGTTATGTATCTAAGATGAGCATCATTCTTTTCATATGTTTTCTTGTCAAATTATCAAGTAGGTTGTTTCATTTTCAATAAGTGAGAATGCTTCTTTTGAAGATAAAATAAGCATGTTAAGAAAGAATGGAGCAGCCTTCTACATTAAAAAAATAGCCATGGAAAATGAGAACCAACAGTCCTAATGTTTTCAAAATGATGTGAAGATCTCAGCCATAGAGCATGACATCATAATTATGAAAGAATGCCTAAGTAAAAGACAAGACATTAGGTAACAACAAACAACAAAAGGGTAAGCATTTGAAAGCATTGGGAGGAGTTATCAACATCATGAGAGAAGAGCCAAAAGGCTATATCAAAGAAATAGAGTCATTCAAATAAGCAACTATGATGATCTATTACTTTAGTTTGTACAAAACTCTTTATAATCAACAAAAAAGCTTTAAAGGAAACAAGAGAATTTCAAGTGAAAAAGGTATGCTACAATGATCTAGTACAATGCAAAAATGCAAGAGAAGGTGTGAAAACATTTAATCTATTTTCTACCTATGAAGACAACCATGTGCATCAAGAAAGTGAGTTCATTAAATGCTCATGAATAGGGTATATTATTCAATGGTTGTCACTCTTCAAGACCAACTCAAGAAATGAAACTCTTTTTTGAGTCAAGGTCATGATGCCAAGTGAGTATGACAGTGACCTTTAGAGTTGGAAAAAAGTAGTCCTAAATGAACAAAGAGGACAACATGGCATAGCAGAGGTAAGCCTTCTCGAAGTTGAATCATGATCAATCGAATAAAATAGTTCACTATGATGATGAAATGAAAGGTATTGTGGAGGGCACGAAATGTCCATGAATTCATGACGTCTTAAAGGGAAGACTTGGTAAAGCAACTCATCATGCTAGTAACAATGTGAAAAGATACATGTGAAGTATTGCAAAATGATAGAACTACATGAAGCATAAAGTGATGAAAAAAGAACGAAAATATGGTAGATTAAGGGCCATACAAGGAAATCAACTGTTAATACCCAACACTAATCTAATGCAATAACTAGAGATTAGATTCAAAAGGATTCAAGAAATAGTCCTTCTCTGGAGCAAAAGAGAGTAACGTCTCTTGCAAGGGGAAAGAGTTACAAAGATAACATAAAAGTTGCAAAGGTGGCAATATTTTTGAGAAGCAAGTAGGATGTTGAGCCAATAATGTTTTCAAATCATGGGAAAAATCACTAATTCTCCAAGTTGCTAAGTCTCTGACACAATACAGAGGTAATGTTATTCATGAATGTATTATACATTAAAAGTTCGTAGCACATTTTCTTTTCATTCATGGAATGGAAAATAGAGAGAGTTTGGAATGTATTTGAATCTTCAAACATAATTTATATGTCAGAATAAATTGTTGAGATCTAGGCCTAGGGAAAGTTGGGGAACATTGAAAAAGAAGAAATATTTTTTTAGAGATTACTAAATTATGGGAAGAACATAGGATCTACTGGAGCCTATAATAGTCTTCTTGATGTGTATTCCAACCATAATTTTCTCCTCAAAGGATAAGAATTGGTAAATGGAATGTTAAGTTGAGGAATTGATCAAACTACTTGTGATGCACTTGTTAAAATCTTCATGAAACTAGGTGATGTAGAAAAGGAGAATGATTTTTTATTTAAATTTTGTAGAAGGAAACAAGTAAAACCATGGTATTGGTCATTCAGTATAGTCTTAGAGAAGAAATGTTTTTTTTTTCAAAGGAAAACGAAGTTACAGTTTTGAAAGAACCCATGGTATTTTTTTCTTTGAAAAAACCCAAAACGGGTTTTGAAATCCCTCCCATATGAAATGCAAGAGAATCAAAAGAGATAAACTATGATTTCAAAGGAATATTTCACAAGTTGTGAGCAAGAACACATTTCCTTGCATTTTCTACAAATAAAATGATGACCCAGAATAGCCACAAGTCAAAAGAAAACAAACCCTCGAGCTTTCTTTTCACAAAGGCACAAACCCATCTGGGGTTTGTTTAGAAGTCACAAATACATAATGGCAAAGGAGTTTTTGAGCTCAATTCAAGCTTACATTCTATAGAAAATGCAAGGGAATTTTCCCAGAATACAAGAAATGGGGCAAAATATGAAGATTTAAGTATTCATTTTCTCCAAGAAAGGAAATACAGAGCCTCAGTCTGTGTGAAACAAACCCTCGAAAATAGAAAAATACCCAGAAATGAAGGAACACTGTCATATTTCATTTTAATAAAATGCTTATGGAAATGAAAAATGAATGCAAGCATGGCCACAACCATGTTAAAAAGGTATTTCTTCCATTGTTGTACATAAAATACTATCTTCTAAAGAAAATACAAGTTCCATAAAGGGTTTTTCATTTTTCTTACAAAAAGACCAGAGACCAAGCATACAAGAATGAAGCATGAAAACATAGAAAAATAGAGAAATTTCACCATTTTTATAAATGGAGAGAGATTGAAATGAGCTTTGATTCATAGAAAACAAAAGAGAAAATCAAGGTATACATCAACATAAAGCTTACCTGAGCTCGAGTTTGTTTGTTTTCATTGAATATGCAAGTTATTTTTCACCATGGGAAGCTTTAGAAAACTCAATCATGGCAGCCAAGGGCAAGAAAATCTTCCATAGAAGAAATGAAGGAAGAATGCATCAGAAAAATTAGAGAGTCTATGGCCAAGAAGCCTCGAAACCCTTCAAAAATGGAGTGAAAATGCTACAGAATACTCAAGAAACAACTTAATACCATCCAGTTGCAGGAGGTTTTTGACCCAAAGAATGGAGGAATCAATTGAAAAATTCATGGAGAATGCTCAAACCCTAATTCATCATGGCGGTTGAATACAAAACTCTTTTCTTCCAAAGTTGCCAAGAAAAATGATGAGCAAATTTTGGGATAGGGTCAGTTTTGACATTAGGGTTTCTAAAGTACCCTAATTTGAATGTGTTTTTTATCACATTCTTTGAGAATAAAATGGCTTGGTTAATACCCTTCATGCTATTAAATCTTTTCACATTCTGCATACCTAGGCAATGTCAATTCCTTAGTTATTTTTTATGACTTTGTCATATGTGCCTTAGTGAATTTTCATGTCTCCTTGAAAATTGCAAGTCTTTCAAGACTTAAGAATTTATTTTCAGCCTCTCATCACTTTGTATGTAAGCCTTTCAATACTTAGGAGTTTTCACTTTGACCTCTCACATACACTAAGACATTGTTTATTATTTATGCATTTGTTTTGAAATGATAAATGTTTGACCAAGTGATGACCATACAAATCATTTTTGTCAAGTATTACTTTTAAATGTAAAAATAATGGTGAGTTAGGTTTTATCAATGCCTTAAGGGATTTTGAGTTAACTTTGATGCTCTTACAAGCATTTAGGGGTGATTGAGGAATTTATTGTTGTTTTGCATTTGTTTTCTGAAATGTAAAATAATTGTGTGATGTTATTATAAGTCACTTAATCAAATTGTTATCTTAAATGCAAAATAAGGTCTTATTCTTTTCCAAACACACAAGGAGCATGAGTCAAAGCTTTTGGAGACATAATGATGACTGGACAACATGGGAAAGGTGTGTGAGTTTTGTCTTTGACTGATTTTGGAGGGAATGGGTAATTTAGAGGTAGTTTTGTCATGCTTTTAGTGTGACTTGTTAGTGCCATTTTTGGTTTTCTCATTGCCTAATTGTGTACTCTGGTTTTTCATGACAAAACTTTAGCTATGGGGTGTCTTTCATTTTAGCACATGGATTAAATGGGCTCCCACAAGGGTTGAGCCTAGCGTGCTAGTGTTCATCTCTCCGGTGGGGTGGCCTGTGTTAGGGTTTTTCCTGGTTTTTTTCGTTTCCCCATTTTTGGGCTTTTAATTTGGTTCCCCTTTCTCTTTTGCTCGCCTTGGTTTTTCTTTCAGAATCGGGGGCGAAACAAATGCTTGAACGAAACTAGAAATTCTCCAATTTTGAGGTTCTAATTCCTGTTCACGCATCCGTCCCGATCCTGATTCCGCATGTTTGGTGTTCCTTTTTCATTATGCCCTGCGACGGTCGCTGGTTGTTTTCCTCTCCGTCTCTTCGCTTTTCTTTTCTTTTGTTTCCTTTGGCAGGCACGTGATCAGTACGGGAATCATTTTTGGAACCTTTTTCAAGTTTCCTATCTCGGGTTTTGTCCCGCTCCAACCCCACCGCTTCTTTGTCTCGTGTTGGTTCTGGGTCCGCCTCCGCGGTCTTTTGTGGAGGTGGGAGCGGGATGGTTTTCGGTCCAGGTCCCTTTTGTTCCTTTTGTTCCCCGTCTCTTTCCTAGTTCCAGCTCCGACCTTCTTTGGTTCCCTTTTCATTTGCCTTTTTGATTCATTGACCTGTCTGTCTAGTTTATTCTAACTTAAGTGGTTCCCCCGAGCCCCATTTTCCATTCGTTACCAGCCCCTGGCTACTATTTTTACCAGCCCCGCGTTGTTTTCACTGAGACCTTTGGCGCTCGAGATAACCTCTCGGCAATCCCCGTGTTGTCTCCCCGAGGTCTCTTTTCTGTCAGCTTGTGTTGGTTGAGGTCGGGGAGATGTTTCCCCGACTTCTTTGTGTCTCACCGATGGAATTTTCCCTTCGATGTGTTGGTGTCCACTCGGGGTGAGGTCTTAGCAAGTTCTATCTTGTTTCCCTGACTTGTGCACTCTGGGATCTCATCGGTGTAAGTTTTGATATGCGGTGGTGGGTCTTGGCAAATACGATTTGTTACACCGACCGAAAACATAAAAGATAATCTCTTCGGCAGGAGTCTAGGCTCTCAGTGTAACATCTCGGTGATGTCATCTTTCTTATGCCGACTGGTGGTGAAGGATTTATTATTTCGGTGAGACTCTTATTTCAGTATGTGGTCATGGCGATGGGGTCGAGTCTTGCCGACAATGGTTCTGTATGTGGCTTTCGGTGAGTGTCCTATTTTCTCTTGGTGAACAGGTGTATAAAGGTTTTCGGCGATGTAATGTGATATCTACAAAGGGTCTCCCCGAGACAAATAAGCTATAGCGACAAAGTGAATATAAGGGTGCATCGGTAAGAAACATCAAATGTCTCAGCGGCGTACATTTGGTAAGTGAGTCCGTCGGTGGGAGAAGTTCTATGTCATAGCGACTTGAAGTGATGCATTTCGATGAAGCTTGGTGAAGTCTCTGTGATGTCTCACCGATGGTAGGTGACTATAGCAACTGCAAACAAGTGAAAGGATTGCTTCGGTGAGAGATGTGCCCTCATCTTGGCGAATGGATAGTACATAAAAGTCATACATTTCAATGAGGCATTTTGATTATGTATGGTGTCTCCCCGACCTCTTTTTGTCTTGCCGACTGTGGAGGCCTTTTTCAATGGTCTGACGAAGATTTTTAAAAGACAACTGTCTAATCTCAGTTGATCAATGGCGGAGATTCAAACATGTGCACAGTCAGGGTTTCAAAGATGTTTGCGTGCAAAAAATAGAAGACTTGGAGCATTTATGGTGGCAAATGAGAGGGTCGCTGGTTCCACTGAACCAGTATTCATGGCGATGGCTCTAGGACAAGGATGACATGGCTCGAGTATGGTCACTCGGATTCAGCGGTGAATTTGACATTGATTGCATGGATTCATTCGTGCAGGAATGTCTTTCCTGCATCAACCTGACCAGTGGAATTTATAAGACTTGAGAAGTTGTTGAAGGTCACAACGAGTGTTTTGATTGGTCACAATGCAGTTGGGGTCTGACGTGGCGTGTTGATGTGGCTCTGAGCTGGATGGCGATCCCTGGACTGTTTAAAAAGAATTTTTGAATCATTTGAAAAGGTCTTCAACTAGATACTGAAATAAGAACAAAAAGAGCACTAAGTCACAAAGTCAAGTTTTTACCAGATTTTGAGGTCTCGGGTTACAGTCTATAAATTGTAAGGTTCTTGGATGCATACCAGAACCCAAATGTATTTGTTTAGGTCTTTGAGTCTCTCCTTTGGATTGTACATTTGAATTGTTAATGAAAATGATCAAGGATTATTCCATTAGCCTTTGTAATACTTTTTTGCATTGTCTATTTTGATAATAGCCCTTGTTCATGGAACAGGTTAAATTGCTTTCATCATCTCAGAAATTTATATGTATGATTGAAGGATTTGATAAGTAGTCTTTGAGATCTGATCACTAGCTGTGGGATTAATAAGGTTAATTTCAAATAGTCTTTATTTGTCCAAGTAATCATTCCTTCTATTTGCAGATTGTCTTCACTCCTAGCCCAATGGATATGGTACTGATTTGATATATGCTATTTGTCTTTAGGGTTTTAGTTATCTTGCTTAAGAACATTCATTTTATTTAATCAGTCTTGTTTGATGTCTTGCCCTACCTCCTGGTTGCTACAAGTACTGTGTTACTGAGAATCAAAGCCATATTTGAGGTTCTCAATACTTGGCATCAGGAGTCATCTGCTATAAAAAGCAATGTCTGGTCTTCTTTAAGGCATTGTGTGGGTAAACCCGCCCTGGTTCTGCAGAGCCTTAAGAGCAGAAGATCTCAGTCTTTGACTGAATCTTATCAGTTGGTCCAGGTCCTTCGAGCTGCCCTTGATTGGAGTTGGCTACTCCATAGGTAGAATAGGAGACCAACCTGGTTGCTCCATTAAAAAACAACCAACATGACTAAGATCTTGGCTTGACTTTGCTTCATTTGGATGACATTTTGGAGTGATTTTGGAAGGTTCTTTTTGGCCTCTCTGTTGCATCTGACCAGGAGTTTCTAGAAATACATGTGTGGGATAGTTGTTTGATTTTTGCATAAGAAAATTCAAACAAAGTGTTTGAAGTTAGTTCTTTCTTTCTAGCAATGTGGTAGATTATTTTCTTGAGCTATCTTTTCAACAAAGCAGATTGTAACTCTTTTCACATATTTGTATAGTAGTTCATGCCTTGGTTTTAATTGAGATAAGTAGTTTGACCTCATTTTTTTATTTTATTGTATGTATTTTGATGATTTCATGGAAATTATTGTTAATTTTATCATTCCTAGTTTTGTGTCTCATCAATGGCATCTTTAAATAGAATGAATATGTATCTGTAGGTTGTAAGTTGTGTTGTGTAGCAGAATGTTTTAGCTGTGAAAGTTTTCTTTCCTTCTAGGAGTGTGCATTGTAGTCTTCTTCCAAAATACTAATGCAAAACATATCAATGTTGAGTTGTGCTCATCAGGCTTACAGTTAAATAACCTGTGTATGCAAGCTCTTTTGCAAGTTTTAGTTAGTGACCTATTGTATCACCTTTTAGAGTTTTCAGTTAAGTTTCATTTTCATGTTTCTTTATTACCCTTTCCTCAGAATAGCATTAGTTTAGCAGTAGTTTAGGTGACACCATTTAGGAGCTAGCCTTATCTCGAGGTCCACTCCAAGCTTAGGTGACCCACAACCTAGGAGTGTTCCCATTTTGCTCCAAATTTGTTGAGTTTCCACAACTTGGCAAGGGTGCAAATTTAAAGAATTAACAGTTTTGGCATGCTTGGTGGGACTATTCTAAACAAGATAGATTATGAAAATACATTGTTTTTTTGTTTTTTATATGCAACCAACATTTTTCAAGCCTTTGAGAGGTTAAATTTTCATATCTAGTAACTTTGAGTGTGGAAAGTAGCAGAAAACTAGTGCTGCAAACAACTTATGAAAAAAATTCAAACAAGAGGAAGTCATATTCATTTTGATTACTTATAGTTGTCACCACCTAGGAGAAGAGGTAGACCAGCAAAGAGAGTTGTTGTTGTAACGCCAAATAAAATCTTGCACTATAGACAACAAAGATGAAGATTAGAGGCACACATGCATACAATACTAAATCTAAAATGCAAATTCATTCGTTAAGCAACAAAGAACATGGGAAAGTAAAAATGTAATTAAAACTAGAACAATCTCATCAATTCCAAATGTATTTCCATGATTCATCTCGATCGCCCTTCTCCATTTTGCTTGTGTAGTATAATTTCCCTCAGATTTGTAAGTAAATTAGTGCAAGTATAGCCTAAGATAGTGATTAGCGAAATATCAAAGATTCAAGATTGAGTGCTCGCAAGATTCGAAAAGGTATTTCGATTTCGAGAGAGATTTCGCAAGAGATTGGAATGAAGAATGACAAATCAATTTATAGAAAATTGATTAATCAAACGACAGGCCAAGATTGAAAGATCAACAGACGATTGAGATCGACAGATTAGACATGCATTCTAATAACTGACAGTGATGACATGAGTGATTCGAATTAGAAATAGAATTAAAGATTAAATGAATGATTTAATCTTCAATTCGGCATTTGAAAACATAAGAAATATCTTTGCATGACAAAGATAAAGATTGATTATAACGACTCTCTGTTTGAATGCATGCACAATATTTAATTAATTAAATAAGAATATTTAATTAATATGTATGTGCACGCAAATGAGTTAGAACTGGATGATTGAATGATTTGACGAAGAGATTACTCGAGACAACCACTCATACATCAAATCAATAGTTAACTGAGTGATTAAAATAGATGTCGAGTCAAGTAAAAGTGAATACTTAGATGACTTCACACAATTATCTAAAATATAGAAGAATGTGTTAAAATAGAATTAATGAATTAAATAATTCATTTAATTAAAGACTCGATATTTGAAGAATAATTAAATAAATAAGATTTATTTAACTAAATGATGAAGGGATTTAAATGAATAATTAAATGATGAAGGGATTTAAATGAATAATTAAATAAAGAATTTATTTAATTATAGTTGAAATATGATAAAGAGTAAATTAAATAATGATTTATTTAATTTAACAAGAAGAATAAGGTTAATTAGTAACATAATTAAATAAAAAGCATTTATTTAATTAATTAGATGGAATAAAGAAAAATGTGAAATGTTAAGATGAATTAATAGAAGATGAATTAATTAAATAATTAAGATTATTTAATCAATGACCATGAAGAATACGAAATATGAAGAATATGGAAGTCGCAGGCTTAAACCAAATTTTGGTGTCTACATTTGCCCCTCTTTGATACAATGTCGTTTAGGCATTGTGTCAAAGAAAATCGAAAAAGAATATGCCCTAGTAATACTCTAGATTAAAACAGGTGAAGGTATGCCCCCTCGGGAAAATTGACAAATTTTCGAAACGTTCAGAAAAATTTGGAAATGCTCCCAATTAGTCCAGTAGATAGGCAGAAATGCAATGCAGTCGACGGAATTGGGTTTGGAAATGGGAGGGATGGGTACGGGATGATAGAAAATGGAAGTTTACATGGCCAGTAGGAAAGAAATGCCACCTAAGCCCTAGGTATATATAGGAATAGGGGTAAAAACCTATTCATTTTCATCCACCTAGCTTAGAGATTTGAAAATTTGCTCTGGCTTGATAGCGACGATGTCTCTAGTTCCAGCCACCCATCACCACGCATATAGGATCCGGACATACTAGAGACCAGCTGGCTCAGACCCCCCGGTATGGACCTAAAACTTGCCTTTTGAAAATTTTTAATTTGCGCACATTTTAAGACATTTAATACATTTTTAGTTATGCATCATTTTTAATTTTGAACCGCATATGTATGTGCGAACAACGCATATGTATGTAGAAAACCGCATTTGAATTTTTACATCGGTCATTAAGAATAGGGTTTAGCGGTTAGATGCATGTGTTTATTTTTTATACGCATTTGAGATTTTGCAACGCATTTGCATATTTATAGCTGCATATGTGTATTTAGAAATGCATTTGACATTTTGCAATGCAAATGATAGTTTTGTGACGCATTTGATTTTTATTAGCCGCAATTGCTTAATAATGACGCATATAAAATTTGTAAACCGCATTTGTGAAAAAGCGACGCATGTGTGAAAGAATGACGCATGTGCAAAATAACGACGCATTTGCATTTTATGTTAAATCAGTCATTTCTCACTAGAATAGATGATTGAGGCTGACATGAGGCATATATATAATGTTGTTGCAGGTTGTATTAGACCCTATTTATACACGGGAGTCGAGACCCACGACGTTTCGATTCAGAGACAATTTGCGGCCGGCCGAGCGACGGACTCTATGGCATTTGGGTTTGTTGCATGTGACGATATGCCCTAGATTCGGGCAAATCAGGGATTACTGACAGCGTTATATGAGAGGTGGCACTCTGAGACATCATCCTTCCACCTACCGACTGAAGAGGCCACGATGACATTAGAGGATGTGTATAGGATATTGAGACTGCCTATTAGAGGCACACGGGTAGTCTATGATACGCAGAGGGGGATCGCTGAGATGTGCAGATATTACCCCCACGCCGACGTTAGACAGCTAGGGGTTGATGACTATGAGATTAGGTGGCGGGTGTTGGCCCAGAGATACAGACAGTTGGATTTTCTAGTAGCGACATTGATAGGCAGTATAGTACTGCCTGACCACCAAGGACATGGATTCCCTGTGGGATGGGGGGAGATGTTAGTGGGCATGCTCGAGTGCTGAGTTGTATATGCTTGGGGTTCTTGTGTGCTTGGGATGTTGTACTTCCACTTAAATGACATTTTCTATAGAGAGGCACAGTCGATGAGCTGTGGTACCACGCTCCTGATGGTATGGGCGTGGAAGCATATTGCTATTTTCAGACCACCTGTTATAGTAGACCTACCTCATGGAGCACCATACACCTTCCGTTATGCGAGGGAAACCACACAACATCATATTGGGGACATAGGCTACTTTAGACATGATGCAAGAGTTCACATGGAGACCATACCTAGGCTACGAGGTGTGGTCAGATGAGGATGAGCACTTGCTATTTTGTAGACAGGCATAGTACTTGGTGGGATGGACAGTGTCTCATGTACATATTATAGAGCGATAGTTGCCAGACTGGGTTTTAAGACAGTTTGGAGAGGTACAAGATGTACCTCAAGGGAGAGCTGAGTTTGCCAAGTCATCACGAGAGGTCCTGCTATGGGGGCCAGAGATTCCAGTCGCCACTGTGGAGGCAGATATTGATGGTTTACAAGCACTTCCATGGAGATGGAGGGATGGACCAGCAGATCTAGGGACCACTCCAGCTTATGATCAGTGGTGGGCAGTACATAGGTCGATCCCCTTGATAGATCCAGGGTAGCCAACACCAATAGAGCGGTGTGGTACAAGTCCATGAGGCAGACGAGGCAGAGGGAGAGGCTGAGGAGGTAGAGGAGGCCATGGTGATGGAGGGGATGATGGCAGAGGTGGCCGACGTGGAGGCAGGAGAGGGAGGCATGGTCGGAGAGGACGAGGACAAGCCTTGTCACCGATCTGAGAGGAGGATGTGGCTATGTTAGATGTGGCCAGAGGTGGTGAGGAGGAGTAGCCGACAAAGGAAGTTATCCTAGACATCCCAGATATCCCAACAGAGGCTGAGGCAAGTGCCAAGGAGGTAGGCAGAGAGTAGGCAGAGGTTGACACTCTTGGGTTGCTAGGTGCCTACTGGGAGGACAATGATGAGGATGATCATGAGAGAGAGATCAGAGATCAGATCCTGGAGGAGCTGGATGAGGAGGAGGATGAGATAGACAGGGCCAAATAGGATGAGAGAGGGGCAAAGGATCCAGACATGGATACATTGCGAGCCCAGGTTGCATCCTTGGAGGATTAGATGAGAGTGTTGATGGCTGAGAGGGATGCCTATCGGGTGGAGAGAGATAGAGCCTTGATGAACAGGGATCAAACTATAGCTCGGCAGCAGGAGACTGAGTAGAGGTTCATAGAGCTTAGAGCATTGTGCACAGGACCATCAGCTGCGTTTGCTAGAGAGTTGGTCAGAGCTGGACAGAGGGAGAGGTACTATCAGGATCTGTATGAGGCAGAGATTCCACCAGAGAGATGAGCTCCGAGTTTCTCAGCAGCACACAGTAGCAGGTCCCAGACCAGGACCCACACTCGGACAGTCAACACAGAGGGGGTGGATCAGCCATGTAGAGCAGGGCCATATGACAGACCTCCTTCAGCTCAGAGATCCTCGGGGTCCCATCACCATTCCCCCACACACTCCCGACATGATGGCAGTGGCAGCTCAGGATAGAGGTACCGTTTGTCGAGACAGTGTATTTTGATCTTATAGCCTGCGGGCTTCCATGTATTATTGATACATTATGACATTATGATGTGACACATTTGAGCAATATATATATATATGATTTTGGTGGTGATTCTCATGATATTCATTTCTATGTATTGATTATGTAGTATTTTTTTATACATGTGATGTTTATATGATATGCCTATGTGATGGATGAGTGTATGTATCTTATGATGTTTATACAGTTAATGAGATAATGTTGATTCTATGTGATGTATAATTCTATATGATGTTGATGATTGTGAATATGTATGATGGATACGACATGTGATGCTATACAAATGTAATGTGATGCATGTATTTACAATTGATTTGTACATGGAATGCTTATGATATTTGTTGTTAAATGATGATTGCCTATTATGCCATGATGATCGAGATGTGAAATATGCCTATATGTATGTATGCTTCTAACTTGTATGTTGATGCAGGATGATGTATAATGTGTTGTGTCACAGGACTTCGTCATAATGCAAGAAAGAAGAACTGTTAGTGTAG
This sequence comes from Sequoia sempervirens, assembly GCA_007258455.2. Taxonomy (NCBI): domain Eukaryota; kingdom Viridiplantae; phylum Streptophyta; class Pinopsida; order Cupressales; family Cupressaceae; genus Sequoia; species Sequoia sempervirens. The sequence goes on along the minus strand of VDFB02193867.1, from coordinate 57,040,313 downwards.
AAAGAAAGATCGAGAAAGAATGACAGACAGAAGATAGATGTTAGTATTAGGAATCTTCGATATTTTCTTGTATCACAAAAGGAATTGCACTTTATCATCATTGGGCGGGACTAATACAAATGGAGAAAAACACCATGATATGACATAGATCAAGGTGTGCAAGGTCATCCACTTGCTAACAACAGATAGTCGCAGACAAGGATTGTCATTAACTCATACTAAGGGCACACATTGCCCCAGTCTTTTTGTCAGGACAAACCACAGACAGCAAACAAAAGAAAAGATGGGTCATGAGACGTCATCGCTCCTCTAAATCCTTCATGGGACATCCTTGAGGAAACTAGTAACATGACTCAAAATCAAATTGAAAAGACAGTCGATAGACAGCAGCCAAAGAAAATAGAATTCTGATACATCATTGCTTCTCTAAACCCTTCATGGGACATCCTTGAGAAAGCTAGTAACATAATTCCTATCATAAAGTCAACTAAAAAGATAAGATAAATAAGTCAGACAATCAAAAAGCCAGTAAAATATTTGCCAAAACATGATTTGTTTGTTTGATTTGTTGATTGGTAGAGCCTGATTTCAAGAGATACACATACCGGATAAGACTGTGAATCTGGTTTCGATGTTATGACTATCTGTATAAGGCATGACGAAGCCTGGTTTCAAAAAGACATGTATCGTATAAGATGTTGATTCATATGTCGTTGATGTGATAACCTGTATAAGGCTTATGTTTGATTGTTTGACCTTGTAAATTATGCAGGAAGGACTCATCCTAAATAAGACATAGGTTGTTTTGCTGATATCAATATTCAGGAAGGACTCATCCTGAATAAGATACAAGTTTATTGTTTTGATAGTGTTTGTTTCCAGGAAGGACACATCCTGTAGCAAACATTAGTTGATCCGTTTTGGTTGTTTTGTTTGGCAAGTTGTTTGATTTGACTTAGAGACATTGCTGACTTGTTCACCAGATTAATTCCTGACTTGATATGAAGTGTTGACAATTGACTGTGTGTAACAACAAACCCTAAAGGACTGACCTAGTGCGGCCTCAGGGGCTCATCGATTGATGGCCTTTCCTACGTTATACACGCAGAGACCTCGTAGTTCGACTTGACTTGACTGAGAAGACTAACTACAAATAGAAGACATGTGTGAAAATGAATGTGAAAAACCCTAATGGACTGACCTAGTGTGGCCTCAGGGGCTCATTGATTGATGGCCTTGCCTACGTTATACATGCAGAGACCTTGTAGTTCGACACGACCAATGACCTTGTCATATAGACATATGGATTGACACATGACTTTATACAGACAAACCTAAACGGACTAACCTAATACCTCGGACGCACATCGGCAGATGGCCTTGCCTACGTCCAATCACAAAGGCAATGTAGTTCGACAAACGACAAAGATTGACAAGTGCGACTGACTCTGACTCTGTTTTTGGATTTTCGAAATGTTTTGATTTTTTTGTCTTTTTGAAGTTTTTCGATGTTTTTGTGTTTTCTCAGGTCATTTTGCGATGTTTTTGTGGATTTTCCATGGTTTTATGTCTTCGACACAGCCAATGTAAGAACCAATATGACACATGTCAAGTGTTTTCCCCTAGTCGAGTATAAGACCAACTGACTATGAATAGGGTAAAACGAGGGATATGAAATGCTCTCAATGTCAATCATTCCAAGTTATGGGAAGGACTACCACTATTATGAATGGTATATACAAATGACGGATAGGAAGGATAAGGGATATGTACAAGGATATGTAGTATGTAGAGGGATAAGGACTATGTATAATGGAGTGTACTATGTACAGGGATAAAGACTATGTATAGGGTAGGTGTATATACAATGATGTGGTATATGTACAAGGCAGATTAGAATAATAGTAGACAAAGGAGCATGGTTGAGTACACATGGCGCCTGTTTGCCAGGTTTTCACCATGGTACCTATCCAAAGCACCACCGAAGTGGTTTTCACCATTGGACGAATGATTTGTCTTTACTATTTTCCATATTATCTAAATTTTTTTATTTATTTTTTTATGATTTTTTGATTTTTTTGTATTTTTGCTAAATAAGACAAAGGCTCCCAGAAGCTATGCGTAGAACTTCTTCAGATGCATGCTATTGATTGGTGAGGCCAATAATTCCCCTTTAGGAGTAGAGAGTTGGTACGCTCTTGATCCAAAAGCTTCTATAACAACATAAGGTCCCAACCAATTAGGTTCAAACTTTCCTGGTTTTTCTCTTTCTGCTTGATTCTTTGGGTTCTCCATTAAAACCAGGTCACCAATGTCAAAGTTTCTATTCAAGACCTTCCTATTATAGGTACAATGAAGGCGATTCTAATATGCTTGGAGATAGTCTAGTGCCTTCTTTCTTTGTTCATCTAGGAATTCTAGCTCATGGAGTCTCGACACTTGATACTCTTCATCATCAATGTGGCCTTTCAGGCATACCCTTAGGGAAGGAATCTCGACCTCAATAGGCAGAATGGCTTCAGAACCAAAAACAAGTGAATATGGGGTGGCACCAGTGGGAGTACGGATACTTGTGCGATAAGCCCATAAGGCAGGGTTAAGCTGTAAATGCCAGTCACAGCCAGCATCATTAACAGTCTTCTTGAGGGTTCTAATGATGGTCTTGTTAGACGCCTCCACTTGGTCATTACCTTGTGGGTAGTATGGAGTGGAAAAGTGATGTTGGATATGAAATTCATCACACAAGTGATGGACTTCTTGATTCTTAAATGGGCGGCTATTATCAGTGATTATGGACTGAGGGACACGATACCGACAGATGATATAGTTCAGGATAAATCTAGAAATCTGTGTGCCGGTAATGTACATCATAGGAATGGCTTCAATCCACTTTGTAAAGTACTCGGTGGTAGTGATAATGAAGTTGTGTCCATTAGATGATGTGGGATGGATCTTACCTATGAGGTTGAGTCCCCATTGGGAAAAAGGCCATGCTGACATGATAGGACGGAGCTCCTGTGATGGGGCATGTATCAAATCTCCATGAACTTGGCATTGGCGGCATTTCGTTACAAAGACATATGAGTCTTTTTCCATAGTAGGCCAGTAATAACCCAGTCTCATAATATTTTTGGCTAAGGTAGGACCGCTAGAATGGGAACCACATATACCCTCATGCACCCCATGCAAGGTTGTTTGTGCTTCAGTAGAATCGAGACATCTCAATAGGGTATTATCTAAGGCACGTCTATATAGGGTGTCTCCGACGATGGTGTATTTGGCTGACTTGCGAAGGGATGTTCTACGTTGGTTATTTGATAGTCCAGTGGGTATGACTTTTGCATGAAGGTAATCATAGATTTCCTTGTACCACGGGGAATTAGGACCAATGATGTCACACACCATTTCAGAATCTGGGATATCGTAGGCTGGGACCAAAAGCTATTCCACCAAGAACTCAAACTTAGGTACATTGTTAGGAATGTCAAGAAGTGATGCAATTGTAGCCATAGCATCTACTGCCTTGTTTAAAACATGAGGTATTTGATGAAACTTGACTTTGTCAAAGTACTCTTTAAAGATATCAACCATGCACTTGTACGGAGCAAGCTTCTCATTCTTAGTCTCATAATCATCATTTACCTGTCTTATTACTAGTTGAGAATCGCCATATACCTATAGGTTCTTAATTTTCCACTTGACTGCCATGCATAAACCTGTCACTAAAGCTTCATATTCTACCATGTTGTTAGTGCATGGAAATGCAATCCTGAATGACTTAGGTATGGAATCACCCTGTGGTGTGATAAACAGTATACCAGCCCCTGAACCATGATTTGTATGTGACCAATCAAAGTACAGTTTCCATGTTATGTTTGTGTCAAACATGAATATGAACTCATCAGGAAAGTTTGCAACTAATGGGTGATCTGCCTGTATGGGTGCGTCAGCCAACTGATCAACAATGACATGTCCTTTAATAGCTTTTCTTTCTACATATTGGATATCATACTCACTAAGTATCATAACCCATTTGGCCAATCGTCCTATTAATGATGCCTTGCTGAGAAGATATTTCAGAGGGTCTATTTTAGTGATCAGCATTTTTTGATGGTTTAGCATGTAGTGCCTCAATTTTTGGGTAGCAAATACTACTGCAAGACATGCACGTTCAATGTTACTATAGTTGAGCTCATAACCGACCAAAGTCTGGCTGATATAATAGATTGACCTTTCATGACCTTCATCATCATTTTGTGCAAGCAATGCTTCGAGTGATGAATGGGTTGCTGTAATATAGAGAATCAATGGTCTTCCTTCAATAGGTGGCATTAAGATAGGTGGTGTGATTAAATACTCTTTAATCAATTGAAAAGCCTCTTCACACCTAGCTGTCCATACAAATGGTACTCCTTTCCTAAGAAGATGTTGAAAAGGATGTGTCTTGTCTGCTAGCTGCACTATAAACCTTTTGATAGATTGCAACCTTCCCTGTAGTGTCCTTAGTTGATTGAGATTAGTGGGAGGAGGCATATCCATAATTTCTTTCACCTTAGCAGGATCCACTTCAATGCCTCGTCTAGAAATGATAAAACCTAACAACTTTCCTGACTTGACTCCAAACACACATTTCTTTGGATTAAGTCTCACTTTATACTTTTCCAGCCTCTGAAATATCTTGTCTAAAACCTATAGATGTTCTGCCCTTTTCTGGATTTTACAATAAGGTCATCGACATAATCCTCCATACAAGTGTGTACTAGATCATGAAAGATAGTAGTCATGTCACGTTGATAGGTTGCTCCTGCATTCTTGAGCCCAAAGGGCATAACATTCCAACAATACGTTCCCCAAGGACAAGTAAAAGCCATCTTATGTTGATCTTCAGTTGCAATTTTGATCTAGTTATATCCTAAAAATCCATCCATAAGAGACAACATCTCATATCCTGTTGTCATGTCAACTATCATGTCTATGTTAGGCAAAGGGAAGTCATCCTTAGGACAAGCTTTGTTGATATCTCTAAAATCAGTGTAGATGCGGATGCCCCCAGTTGGTTTAGTGATTGGTACAAGATTGGAGATCCAGTTGGCATAGTTGATTGATCTTATAAAACCAACGTCTAACAGTTTCTTGAGTTCTGCCTTGACTAATAGAGCAATTTGTGGATGCATTTTTCTCAACTTCTGTTTTACTGGTTTGGCACCTGGTTGTAAAGGCAAGTGATGTAGAACAAGTTTAGGATCCAACCTTGGCATGTTCGCATATGACCAAGCAAAATTTATCTGTCTCTAAGCAAAGAAGTCATGGAATTCTGATTTCTCTTCTGTTGTCAATGACGCTGCCAAATAAACCAGTCGAGGATTCTCTTTTGTGCCTATGTTGACTTCTACGGTTTCTTCAACGAGCATGGGTGACTTTTCCTGCACAACAGGAAGTATGTTCAAACCTCCATCCTTAGGTGCCTCAGAGAGGTTTTCACCTTTGGATGCGTCCTTTCTTTTTACTTTTTGATTGTCTAAAGGTTCCTTTCGGTTTTCACCTAGAGACTCATCCTTTTTATTTTGTTTATCCTTTTTCTCATTTTTGCGACTAGAGGGTTGAACAGATTCCCCAAAATATGCTTTGTTGTCCAAGTCAATGGTAAAACTAGCTTTATGATCTCCGTTAGGTATGCCTTCACGTAATCCCAGGAACTCAGCAATTGCTTCGTCATTCTCAAAAGTGTTTAAGACGGGTCTATCTTGTTGATCCCAATCAATGAGTTGGGGATAAACTAAGGGAATTTCATCGTCGGAGTTATCAAAGTCTAATGGGGTCAAAGTAAAGATTGAATTATTCATGTGATTACAAAAATCTTGTACCGGGTATGTTTTGCTCTTGGGTTTGGGTCTAGGTAGATGAATAGGTGGGCCTAATGCCAAGGTTTGACTATCGGAAATAGGTGGCTCAAGTTGCCACGAGGTAGGATCAAGTGATTCCCAATAGTAGTGCTTAAACCATTCCTCTTTTGTCATTTTCTTTGGTGGATAGGAATTTAAGGGATTGGGTGAGGAACTTAACATCAAGTCAAGTTCTCCAAATAACTTGTCAAGGTCCATGGAGGAAGTAGAGGATAACAATTCCCACTCATAATTGTTAGAATTGGGGGAGTCACAATGATGTTGTGCTACTGGTTCATGAGATGTCTGAATATCTTCTGAAGCACGTACTTCCTTAAGTAAGGGTAATGGGGTACTAGGAACGCCAATCTGGATCGGTTGAAACCCTATCCCTACTCCTTTTGGCCACTGAGAAACAAATATTGGTTCAATTATGCCATCTTGGTTTAAGCCTAAACCACTTTTTCCATCATATCCTTTGCTTTGCATGATTTTGAAACCCTTTCCATATTGACTTGTAGGAATATGAGCAAGTAAAAGGGGTTCTCGATTATCTTCCTTATACAACTAGGAAGTGACATCTTCTGTATCTATAGCCTCTTTGCTTAATTCACCCCATTTAGTGAAAGTTGTTGTGGGGGGAACATGTATAGTGATCATAGACTGTCCCCTACCTGTTATAGGTAAACCATATGACTTAGGAGGAACCAAATGGCTAACACAATAAGAAGTCTTCATGTAATACTCTCCACAACCCTTGTCTTGGATCTCAACCCTAGGAGTGGTAGGAAGTGAGGGTGAAACAAATGTTCGAGTGAGTGTGGACAGGTCAACATAAGAAGATGGATTAGACGATGAGGCCTCTTGGTTGACTGGAACTTGACATTGAGGGATCTCCTTTAGATTGGTGCAATACTGAAAAGGATCAGGATCACCATCTATAGTTATTTTGGTGCCATTGTAAGGGAATTTAAGACACTGGTGATACGTGGAAGAGACTTCCTTCATGGCATGAATCCATGGTCTACCTAGCAAAAGGTTATAAGGGAGGGTGAGATCCAGGACCTGGAACTTTGTCTCCATTACCGCAGAACCAATTCTAATAGGAAGTGTTACCACCCCCTTTGATTTTCGTTCTTCATCATCATAAGCCTTAATGACAATACTCTTAGTGGTGTCTACGCATGCTTCTAAAATACCTAATGCCTTAATTAGTTTTAAAGTGCATAAATTTAACCCTGCTCCTCCGTCTACCAAAACTCATCTAACTTTGGTGTCATCTACAAGGACTTCTAGATGCAAAGGGTCATTGTGGTTCGTCTTTTTCGTGGTATAGTCTTGTTCAGAAAACGTGGCATGATGATTATTGTTCAAGTATCCCACCATTTCCTGGAAATGATTGACATCAAGGTCATTAGGGACCATGGTGTTCTGTAAAGCCTTATTGAGGATAGATCGATGCTCAGGAGAGATACACAACAATTCCAAGATTGAAATTTGGGCTGGGGTCTTCCCCAATTGGTCAAGTAGGTTATATTGTAACTTGGAAGATTGGGGTGTTTGCTGTAATGGAGGGCCTTGGATAATGAACTTAGTACGACGAGTATTGACCGCACATTTAGGATTAGCATTGATAGTAATGGTATTGATGTTTTGATCAGCGACGCGAAGGCAATGAATGATTTTGCCACTATCATAATCATGTTTGATACTCGCATAATTGGCTGACATATTGGTCTTAGTACTCGAACTGGGGACAGTTCCTTTCCCATGGTCATGTAGTGGGTCTAAAAAGACTTGATGATTAGTGTTCGATGTCTTTTGTTTTTGTCCACTAACCTCAATAATTCTCCTATCAACAAGATCCTGTATGATATTCTTTAGTTGTTGACAGTTTTGTAGGTTATGTCCCTTAGTCCTATGATAATCACAAAAGGCATTGTCATCCCACCAAGCTAGTTTAAACTATCCTGGATCATATTGTCTTGGTTCCTGCAGTTGTATGAGGTTATGTTGTAACAGTTGTTTGAACACCGACTCAATGGGTTCCCCTAAGGGAGTGAACTCACGTTTTTGAAATCTCCTTTGTTGTGGACGTTGAGTGTTCTAGACCACGTTGGGAGGTTGATTGGTAGTAGTAAGTGTGTTGGAAAAAGTATGAGGTCCTTGCAATGTGAGGAGGGGTCCTGCTTGTAGTGTTTTAGCATCAACACCCCATCATTTGTGACATTTTTGTTGCGAGACCAAAATTTGTTTATGTCTGTAGGGGTGTTTTGTACGATTGGGTTTTGACTGGATGTTGTCATCTTGAGTTCCCCCTTTTCAATGAGATCCTTCTCTATTATCACCCCTTTTTCTACTAGTTCTGAAAAAGATATGCAACAATGTACCCTTAAGTTACTCCGGAGTTTTGGATGAAGGTTTTCTTGAAACATCGTAACCTTTTGTTTTTTGGCTATCTCGACAGGACACCTACTAGCAATAGTTCTCCATCTCTGGAAGAAAGCAATGAATGTTTCACCTTCGTCTTGCGTTGTGTGGCACAAGGTTGCTATATTTACCTCATGGTCAATGTTGAAGGAGAATTGCTCCACAAATTTCTCAACTAGTTCACCCCAAGATCTAATGCCAGAATCTAGACCCGAAAACCATTCTAGTGCAATTCCTACAAGACTTCGTGGAAATAGCCTCATAAGATATGTGGGGTCATAAGCGACATCTATGCATATGGTAGAAAATTCCCTGATATGTTCTACTAGATTTTGTTTTCCATTGTACTTAGGAAGATTCAGTATGACATATCCATGAGGGAAAGGTGTCATGTACAATGATCTATCAAAAGGGAATGGGCATATTTCCTTTGTTGAAAATGATTTCTTAGTTGACACCGACATGTTATCCATTTGTGTTTGTAATGTGTGCATTTGTGTTTGTAGGATGTCAACTTGGGTCAAAGATGTGCTAGGAGGATTATGCGGATCCATGTATGTATTCTGAAATCCAAAGTCTCGTGATGGGTTTTGATTGAACGTTGGCATCTGAGGTGGATTCAAATTCAAAATGTTGGTAAATGTATTTTGGTCTGGAATCAGCATAAATTGGTGTTGACTTGGGTTTTGTGTAAATGGATTCCGAGCACCACTCTGTGAAAAGGGGTTCTGATTCAGAATCCATGTGAAGTAGTTTTGACGTGGAATCTGTGTAGACAGATTTTGACTACCAATCTGTGAAAAAGGATTCTGATTCGGAACCGATGTAAATTGGTTTTGACGTGGAATCTGTGTGGACAGATTCTGACTACCAATCTATGAAAAAGGATTCTAATTCGGAACTGATGTAAATTGGTTTTGACTGCTAGTCTAGAAGAGTGGATTTTGATTGCCATATTGGAAGGAGGGAATGCCCCCTATTTGTGTAATCCTTGGTATAGTACTAGTGATTTGAGCACTAGGTATGGCCATCGACTGTGGTAAGGTACCCATGATGCTAGCAGTAGGTACAGTCATTGATTGTGCACTTGTGACACCGACATAAGATGTATGGGCTGACATTTTAGGTCTTTTACTCCCACTAAGAGGACCAGAGGGAGTGGATGATGATGCCCCTATAGTGAAATTAAATCCCGATGTCGTGCCAAACGTACCAAATGGGGAAGTATGGACTATCGTACTTTGTGTAGATGTGCTAGATGGCATAGTTGTGCTTATCTGAGGTATAGTAGTACTAGCAGTTGTGTTTGTCCCTTGTGTAGGTTGAGTTTGTAAGGTGCTAATGTCAAATCCTGGAGGTAAGGTAGCACCTTCAGCTAGCAATTTGGCTAAATATAGTTGTCGATCATTTGCTAGGTACTCATCTACAAAAGAGGCAAATTCAGGGTCTTGTGCGGTAGCCTCAATGTCTTCTATTGTAACATGTCCTTGAGTGTTTCTAGTGGTGAATTTGTCTAATAGAGTCTTATGAGTTCTTAAAGAAAATGGATTGATGAACTCATTTGGGTTTGACATGTTTTCTCTCTCTCTTCTCTTAGACCTAGTTTCAACCATGTAAGACAGGCTCAATATGCGGGAAATGTAAGACTATATGTATGAACAGTATGACCCTAGTCTATGTTTTTGGGATTTTCTCATGCAAAATAAGGGATGTACTAAGATGACACTAGTCTAGACTCTAAAAATGCAAAATTCTAAGACTCTAAAGTGATTAGTTCTATAAACCCAAGGTGAAGGGACCAACTGCCTAAAGTCAAACCAAGGTGTCAATTTAGTTAAGTCAAAGAACCAATGTAGGATGAGGATCAAAGACAAGTTGAGTTTCCTAACTAGACTGATGAGCTAGGAGGACTCTCTGGAAGACAAAGTATAAGATGATAAGACTAAGTTCAATGACAAATTTTGTTGACACTATGACTTTTCTAGAGTATAGATGGTGGACTACTCCTAAAGTTTGTAAAAGTGACCTTTCTAGAAGTCTAATGCAAGGTTATATGTACCCTAAGATCAAGCTAAACTCTAACTAAAGACAACTATGGCAATACCTAAATGACCCTAAAGGATGAAAAATTGAGCAAATTGTTTTAGGTTTATGTTCAAGGACTGTTTGTGTGAAGACAACTGAAACTGGTGCAGATGTGATGACTGGACCGTGACTGTGAATTCTGGTTTTTTGAAAATCAGACAGATGCGTCTCAGGATTTAATAGATGTGGTCCAAAATTAACAATTGCGGTCCAACCGACAGATGCGACTCAAAATTACCAGATGCAACTCTAAATGACAGATGCAACTTAGGATATAAATCATGCAGTTTTTCTAAAGAAATTGCGAGCTAAACTAACAGATGTGACTCAAAAATTACAAATGTGACTCTAAATTACAGTTGTGACTCAAAACTTAACAGATGCGACTCTAAAAATCAGATGCGTGTTTCTGGTGAACAGTTGCGACTCTCGATGAATTTTTAGTGACATGAAATTTAAACTGACTCCATTTTCCGTGATCAAATTCTGAAAATCAAAGATAGTCGTAAGACAAAGTGTTTTCAGTTTCAATTTTGGACTCCAAGAATGTTTAAAGTGACAACAGACAAGCACATCCTAATAGGCCAAAGGCCTAGGGTTTGTATACTTGGTATAGCCCACCTATTATACCCCAGATTGGTGATGAACACCTTTCCTTCTCAAGAGCGGATAGCTTAGGAATTTGGTGGCATTGGCTCCCCTCCATGGCTCATTAACGTCTTTCAAGCACACCAATTCTAAATTCTTTGGGAAATGACCTCCCAAGAACTGCTATCTCTACTCAAGGGGATCAGTAGTGAGTATCTTCGGGCATGATACTGTACCCTGCACTAATACCAAACAACGGCCACAAATAGGTTGGTCTCTAAAACAAAAGGTATTTAATTCGGGCATTCCATTTGTGGGATGTGATCCATCTGGTGAGTCCCCTTCGGATCCATCTCGTCGGAACCACACTCATGATTCTTGGGGTTTCCCCAAGAACCCACTTTTATATACCGGCTGGAAGTCCCTCGGGTTCAGGGTGCTACCGGTCTGAGTCGTCCTAGGGTGAGTACTTTTTCCCACCAGAACAAGCCCAAGTTCTAGAGTTGGTAACTATTTCTCTTACACCCAGGATCGCACGGATGCGCAAGGGGAGAGGATACTTCGATGTACCAAGTCGTAAAGGTGACCAAACTTGTGCTTTCACACCAAACACAATAGACACTTGTTAATTTTAATCCAAACGAAATATTTTCTACGCTACCAAACAATCTGTTTCAAATTTAACTAGGGTCTTCAACAAACGTCCTGCGGAAAAACTCGTTAGTAATTTTCAATATTGTCTTCGTCAATCATCCTGCAAAGGCTTGTTAACTTTGAAAAGGCCACATGCTGAAAATAAGATATCAGTAACACAAAAATCAATTGAAAATTTCAGATTGTGGGAAACGAAAATAAAATTTTACCAGTCAATTGCGTCATTTTGTTACAAGTCAGATGCGTCGTTTCTTTTTCAATTGCGGCTCGGGAAATCACTTGCGGTTCAGAAAGCCTCAAATGTGTCATTTCTTTGTCAGATGCGGTTCAGAAAGTCAATTGTGGCGTAGAAAAATTCACATGCATCGTTCCATATGAAAAACCTGCAAAAACGAAAATAAAATATCTACGGATCCACGAAGATGGTGTCTTCACGTCGGGTTCACCAAATGTAATGCCAAATAAAAAGCTTGCACTATAGACAACAAAGATGAAGATTAGAAGCACACATGCATACAATACTAAATCTAAAATGAAAATTCATTCATTAAGCAACAAAGAACATGGGAAAGTAAAAACGTAATTAAAACTAGAACAATCTCACCAATTCCAAATGTATTGCCATGATTCATCTCGATTGCCCTTCTCCATTTTGCTTGTGTAGTATAATTGCCCTCAAATTTGTAAGTAAATTCGTGCAAGTATAGCCTAAGATAGTGATTAGCAAAATATCGAAGATTCAAGATTGAGTGCTTGCAAGATTCGAAAAGGTATTTCAATTTCGAGAGAGATTTCGCGAGAGATTGGAATGAAGAATGACAAATCAATTTATAAAAAATTGATTATTCGAATGACAGGCCAAGATTGAAAGATCAACAGACGGTTGAGATCGACAAATTAGACATGCATTCTGATAACTGACAGTGATGACATGAGTGATTCGAATTAGAAATAGAATTAAAGATTAAATGAATGATTTAATCTTCAGTTCGGTATTCGAAAACATAAGAAATATCTTTGCATGAAAAAGATAAAGATTGATTATAACGACTCTCTGTTCGAATGCATGCACAACATTTAATTAATTAAATAAGAATATTTAATTAATATGCATGTGCACGCAAATGAGTTAGAACTGGACGATTGAATGATTTGACAAAGAGATTACTTGAGACAGCCACTCAGACATCAAATCAATAGTTAATTGAACGATTAAAATAGATGTCGAGTCGAGTAAAAGTGAATACTTAGATGACTTCACACAATTATCTAAAATATAGAAGAATGCGTTAAAATAGAATTAATGAATTAAATAATTCATTTAATTAAAGACTCGATATTTGAACAATAATTAAATAAATAAGATTTATTTAATTAAATGATGAAGGGATTTAAATGAATAATTAAATAAAGAATTTATTTAATTATAGTTGAAATATGATAAAGAGTAAATTAAATAATGATTTATTTAATTTAACAAGAAGAATAAGGTTAATTAGTAACATAATTAAATAAAAAGTGTTTATTTAATTAATGAGATGGAATAAAGAAAAGTGTGAATTAATTAAATAATTAAGATTATTTAATCAATAGAGGAATTAATGTTAAGATGAATTAATAGAAGATGAATTAATTAAATAATTAAGATTATTTAATCAATGACCATGAAGAATACGAAATATGACGAATATGGAAGTCGCAGGCTTAAACCAAATTTCGGTGTCTACAGTTGTTTCATCAAGAAAAATAGTTTCAACTCCACCTACAATGACAGTTTCAAGTCCTCCTATGAGGAAGAAAAATTTGGTGCCACCAATGGCAGTTCCAAGGAATCAAGCTTTTGTTACTTTTAATGGAGCCAACCCATTGCAAATAGCCCAACATGATGATATTCGCATGGTTGCCCTTAAAATTATTCCATATTTTTTAGGTGAGGATCAAACCACACCAGTTGAGCATATCAAAGATGTATCAAATTTGTGTTTAGTGCATCATATAACACAAGAAAATGTTGCTTTGAGGCTACTAGTAGCATCTTTTAAGGGGAAGGCACTTCAATGGTTTAGGGGTTTAGCAGTTAACTCCATTAAAAAATGGGATGAGCTAGGTGAAGTGTTATGCAAGTAGTTTAAAGATAAGTATGACAACTTTTCATTAGTGGAGCAACTTACCACTATCAAGAGAGCTCCCCATGAATAGATGATAGACTTCAATTTCCATTTCCAAAGAACATGGGACAAAATTCCAGAAACCATAAGGCCTCTAGCTGAGTATGCATTTCTTTACTCTTTAAGAGCCTTAAATAGTGAAATTTTTGTTATGATACAGTAAATGCGTGGAACCACATTGCCATTATCTTATGACATAACTGTAAGAGCTGAAAATAACCTCATACAGGCTAGAATAATTGCTCCTAGGCCTCCTATGCCCATATTCTCTAATATAAAGCCTCCTATGACCTTTCTAATACCTCAAATTTCCCCTTTACCAGCTACTATTAGCCAGGAAATTGTTGTCCCAAACCCATCTTAGGAATTACAAGAGATAAAGAACAGTTAACAAAAAATTGAGAGCATACTTCAAACTTTTGGCAATGAGCTTGTGAGCATCAAAAAGTAGCAATTCTAAGGTTTTAAGCCTTTCAAACCTCAAAACCAAGATCAAAGTCAGCCATATCAAGGAAATTACCAAGTTGCAAGGAAAAATATTAATCAAAGGCCTTTTTAGCCATACAATCCAATTCTAATCAGTGCAGCTAGAGACCTTGTACCTGTCTAGAATAACCTTGCAATAGATTATGAGTGGTGTTTTCCCTACAACCAACCCCATAACCAAGCTACATGTTCAAATGGGGTTATCAATCAAGCATATATGGTACAAAATGTGTCAAGTGTGTAGAATATGTCTAATGGTGAATCTCCACAACAGCAGGATCTCCCTGCAAGAGATACAACTCTCCTAAATTGGCAAGGAGAGGAATTTTGTGGAGTAAATAGTGATGGTTCTCCAATAGCAGCCAATACCTAATCCAAGAAGAGGTATTTTGAGATTGTACAAGCAAAAAACAAGGACAAGTAAGTTGTTGGCCCATCCAATCCTCAAGTAACACACATCTTACAAATAAATTCATAAGGCATTGGTAGTGAACAGCTTGCGAACCAACCCCAATTAGCCCATATGAAGCCAGATCTTGCTATTGCAAGGACCCATCAAAAGGTAAATGCTACTATATCCTTTAACATTATTGAATCCTTGAATAAAATGAATGTAACCATGACAATGTAGGATTCTTTATGAATCCCAAGTCAAAAGGATTTATTGCAATTTTCCTTCACTGATTTGAGTGTTTCAAGTGATGTTCTAGTAAGTCAAGTCAAAGTTGCTCTTACAAATACACCTCAAGACAACAATAAATAGCTAGGTAAATATGTCAGACCTCCCCCATTTTATGTCTCTTTGATAATAGGAGATAAGTTGGTTCATAATTGCATGGTAGAATTAAGGGCAAGTAGTCTCGTCATGCCCAAACAAATTGCTAATAGGTTAGGATTGAAATATCAGCCTCTTGAAAAGGGAGTGGTCCAACTTGATGGGACAATCATTAAAACCATAGGTTTCATTAAGGGTTTAAGCCTTACTTTAAATGCCTGCCCCAATTTTTCCATCTCTCAAGATATCTCTGTCATTGATTTACCACCCTATTTTTCCTTGTGTTTGTCAAGAGATTTCACTGCTAAAATAGGAGGTTACTAGCCCTCAGATTGGTCCCACATGATATTTAGGAATAGATATGGGACAAAAGTGATCAATACATCTGAATCACTTGCCATAGATCACATTGAGCCTTATATACCAAGTGTTGTTAATGTCAACTATGTTGTTTTTGATGATAGTGAGCTTGTTGTTGCTCAAGAATTACAAATTGAAAGTGTACCAAATATACTCTTAAATGAATGGGAAACATAAAATATCATTGATAACCCAAATGAAAATATTGAAGAAATTGGTTTGGGTGTGTATGTGTTGCATGATCCTGATGCAGTTATCCCAAACCTCGAAAAGAAGGTGGAACAATAGTTAGAACAACAAGATGAAGTATGAAAAATGTTCTTTGATGGCTCTAGAAGAAAGAACAGAGTTGGTGGGGGTGCAATGCTTGTGTCCCCACAAGGTGACAAGTATTATTCTACTTTCAAATTTTCTTTCTCTTGCACTAATAATACTATTGGGTATGAAGGCTTGATTTAGGGCTTGGAATGGGAAAGGAAAAGAAAGATTGGTTGCTTACAATTCTATGGTGATAGTGAGCTGATTGTAAATCAGGTAAGGGGTCTTCATGTTACTAAAAATGATGTTTTTAAGTCCTACAAACATAGAGTGTGAGACATGATAGAAGAATTTGATGCTTTAAATTTGGTTTATATTCCTAGGGATCAAAATAAGCATACAGATAGACTAGCTGCAATAGGGGTTCAGTTCGATATACCAAATGAGATTAGGAAGGAAAAAGTGTAGTAGTATGTCAATATAGTCATTAGACCTTCTATTCCTAATAATAACATTCACTGGAAAGTTTTCGAGAGTGATGAAAAAGTTTTGAGTTTTATGCTACAAGAGGATGAATTTTTAGTGGTAAACCAAGATAAGATCAAGTAGCAATATGATGATTAGATCATCCAGCTGAGGACTAACAAGCTGCCCAAGGGTGTAGTCACCTTGGAATCCATCTTTAGCATTGATGATCAGCTCAAAAAGACTAAGACCAACATGTAGGTCAAGGAATAACATTATGAAGTGCTTGAGATTTTTAAAGGTAAGTTCCTTAAAATTGGTAAAATCTATTCACATGCAGATAGGAAAGCTTTTATTTCTCTTTTTCAAGAATTTCAAGATGTATTTACATGGGAATATTAATATTTAAAGGGTTTCAATCCCAAAATTTCCCAACATACCATAGAACTAGAGCCAAATGTAAAACTTGTTAGGCAAAAAAAGAGGCCTTTAAACCCCAAACTTGAGCCTTGTATGATAAAAGAATTGACCAAGCTGGTTGAAGGGGGCATCATTTTCCCAATCAAACATACCTCATGGGTCTCTAACCTTGTCCCAGTTAGAAAGAAAAATAGATATTAGGCTATGTGTATATTTTAGAGACCCCAATAGAGCCTCATTAAAGGATCATTATCTGCTGCCCTCAATGGAGCAGATTCTACAAGTAGTAGCTAATTTAGAAATATTATCATTACTTGATGGTTATTTAGGCTATAACCAATATAATACTTCCTTTACCATGAAATGGGCCACCATGGATTATAAAAGTATTCCATTTGGCCTATCCAATGCCACTTTTCAAAGTTCCATGGACATGGCATTTCAATGTCTGATTTATAAACTTATGCTCATTTACCTTGATGATATAACAGTGTTTTCTAAGAATAAAAATGAGCATCTTTCACATTTGAAGCAAGTATTTGAGACGTGTAGGGAGTTTGGTATATCCCTCAACCCCAAAAAATGCATCTTTGTTGTCCATGAAGGAAAGCTTCTAGGAAATGTAGTGTCAAAACAGGGGATCAGCATTGATCCTGAGAGAGTAAGTGCCATTTTGAATCTGCCTTTACCTAGCCATAAAAAGGGGCTACAAAGTTTTCTTGGTAGAATTAATTTCATTAGAAGGTTCATTCCTAATATTGCTAATCTCCTGAAACGACTAACTACCATGTTGAAGAAAAATGCAAGTTTCAGTTGGACCAGGGAATCCAAGCACAATTTTGGAGTTATAAAGGAGGCCTTATCAACAGCTCCTACTTTGGTAAACCCAATTTTTTTGAAATAATTCATTTTTTATTCCTTTGGTAGCATAGACATCATTTCTTTAATGTTGGTACAATAGAATGATGTTGGTTTAAAATAGCCTATTGCTTTATTTAGTCAACGTTTAGAGGATTGTGAACAATGGTATACTTTTGTGAAAAAACATGTACGTGTTGCTATTAGAAGTCTAAAAAAGTTTAAACCTTTGATTTATAATAGCAAGATACATTTAATGGTTGTTCACCCTAGTCTGAAGGAGTTCTTGTTAAGCAGGGACCTGAATTAAAAGAGGGTTGGGTAGATTACAAAGGTCATGGAATATGACATTGACATTAAGATAAATAAGTTTGTAAGGGGTAAAGGGGTGTGTGAACAACTAGCTATAGGGTTTGGAAGTTAGGAAAAGGTAGAAACAAAGGTGGTTCTAGTTGTTGTTGATGGACCTATAGTTGATGCACCAACAACAAGTGCAGGCTGGGTACAAGGTATGACTCATTTCTTGCAAAATGGTGAGTGTCCACCAGGTTTAGATAAAGCTAAAAGGAGATATTTCTGACTACAGTCCATCCCCTATGTTTTTTTTGGTAATTTTCTTTTCATGAAAGACCTTAATGGTGTGCTTTTAAGGTGTATTGATCATCATCAAATAGATAAAGTGCTTCATGAGTTCCACGATGGAATTATTGGGGGTCATTTTTCTTGAAGAACAACTGCATGGAAAATAATGAGAACTAGCTATTATTGGACAAGCTTTTTTAAAGATACCCATGCTTGGGCAAGAAAATGTGTAAAATGTGCCATTTTTGTAGGAAAAGAGAGGTTTCCAACTTTACCATTGCAACCCATTCAAGTGGAACAACCCTTCATGAGATGGGGCATTGATTTCATAGGTGCCATTAACCCACCTTCAAGTGCAAGGCATAGGTGGGTACTTACTACAATCAATTACTTAACAAGATGGACTAAAACAGTTGCTTTGAAAGAAGCCAATGAAGGCGTTGTGTTAAATTTTTATGATGATTTGGTAAATAGATTTGGAGTACGTGAATCAATCATTTTAGATAATGCTTTAGCATTTATTGGATTAAGAGTAAGTGATTGGGCTATCAAGAATGGTATTCAATTGAATACATCATCAAACTATTACCCTCAAGGTAATGGTTTGGTAGAATCAACTAACAAGAACCTGATCAAAATCATCAAAAGGATTTTGGAGGATAACCAAATATTCTAGCACACGAAGTTAAAATCTACACTGTGGGAAGATAGAATAACTCCAAAAAGATCCATTGGAAATTCCCCTTATATGATGGTGTATGGTAAAGAGGCAAGGCTTCCTTTATCTATTGAGGTTCCTGCTCTTGATATTATGAATTAGCTTGAAATATTTAAGGAAGAAGATCCAATGGCTGTCAAATATGCACAACTCATCAAGCTAGAAGAAACAAGGGATAAAGCCATGAAAACAATGGAATGGCATCAACTCCAAACAAATAATTTTTTTGACAAAAAATCAACACCCAAGGTGTTTAATGGAGATGTACTTAAGTGGGATGAGTTAAAGAGTGGGCCAGGAAAGCACACTAAGTTTGACAGTATGTGGATTGGCTTGTTTGTCATTACTGAGTGAAAGGAGCACAATGCTTTGCAATTGTCAATAATGGATGGAGAGGCTCTACCTATCGTAGTCAATGGGATACACCTGAAACTCTACTTTGAGGTATGATCTACCTTGTACAAGTTAGATTAGGTTTTTATTTCCCCTAATTGTTGTTGCACATTAGTTAGATGCAAGTTTTTAGTTCCTCTAAATGTTGTTCTACATAGTTAGTTAGTTTGCTTTGAGTGTTCTAGTGTGTTTTGATAAGTTTCAAAGGTATCATGCACTAATCTAGTGAGTTACAACAATGTACAAGGTTGTTTTTAATTTTTGTTAGCTTTTCGGTGACTTAGTACCCAATGAATAGGCTTTAGGCAACTGGTAAGGATGTTTAGTAGGCAAACATATAGCTGATGTCGCCAGAAATGTTACCTATATTTAGC
The DNA here is from genome assembly GCA_007258455.2 of Sequoia sempervirens. Taxonomy (NCBI): domain Eukaryota; kingdom Viridiplantae; phylum Streptophyta; class Pinopsida; order Cupressales; family Cupressaceae; genus Sequoia; species Sequoia sempervirens. The sequence continues at coordinate 57,020,817 of VDFB02193867.1, read as the reverse complement.
CCAAACAAGTGATGATGTTATGTTTTAAAAGTAAAAAGAAGGTACATTTTTAACCTTGTTATGTTACATTCACATGCATAAAGAAATATCAGAAGACTACAATACTACATTACCTCACGCAAATGCATATAACACAACATAGGAAAAAGTACACAATCTTTCCAAAATGTAGTCTTTATTGATAATGATAAGTGTATAGTGTCACTCACAAGTCAAGGGATTGACTATTCTAATGCATATGAAGGAAACACTATACATTTACAAATAGAAAATGAATGCACATAAAAAGAAGGGGGATCCGTCATTTCCTGAATGATGAATCCTAGTTGCCTTGTCCTGCATCATCTTCAGTCTCTCAAACTTGTCCTACTTCCATTTGATGCTCTCCTTGTTTCCCCTAGGTTCCCTACATCTGTAAGAAGAGTGTTGTTAGAGAAATGAAATGTCACCAATAAAAATGTGTACAAGCATCCATAAACATATAATCTGATCTCCATAAACATTAAAATAAATAGCATACCATACGTGTCCAAGAAAACAAAAGAGTTATCAAACACACCTATCATATGCTTTTTTTATCTAACATTTTTTCTCCTTGTGCAGATATAGGAAAAATCTTTGATACTTTTTGATTCAACTGATTACAACATGCGGAGTAAAATGTGGCTCCCACGAGGGTTGAGCCCAACATGTTTCCCTCTTGTGTTTTAGGAGGGATAGGAAATTGAGCAACTTGATCAGGTCAATGATAAACCTATTCTTGATGCATTAAATCAATATGGAATCATACCAGTTGATCAATTTTCATTATCAGATTCAAAATATGCAACAAAACAGTGTGAGTTATCAAGAAATTTACTCTTCATCTTTTCACAATGAATCAAACAATAGGCTGCCATCATGCTAAAAAGGGGCAGTCATTTCTTCTTGGAAATCTTACTCTGTTGGATATGTCTTTCAATCTTCTTAAGTGGATCCAAAGTCCATTTTAATAATGATATGAGTTGGATTTCATTGTCATCATTTTCAAGGAGCTAGTAAAGAAAGGAACAAGAACAAGGACAACAATCATTCAAAATTGAAATACTTTGTCTCTTCCCAAGAAACAAATGATTTATGTGATAATATGAACACTGAAGCACAGATCCATCAAGTTCAATTATGGATATGCATCAAGTTCAATTATAGATAATGACATAGTACAAGATCTATCAAGTCCTATCGGGATCTATCATGAGTTACATGGAGCAATACAAGGTGAACAATTGAATGCAATGCCAAAGCCATCTTGTCAATATGATATCCCGAAGAGAAATGCATGAGAAGGAACACACATTAATGTAGATGAGTAACTAACATGCATTGGTAATCATCTTGCTACTAATACAATAAGTATTCACAAACAACTACAATGCACACTCTGATTAAAAATCAATGCATGATGGTCCGAGGAGATGATAATGATCCTACAAATGAATGTAGGATAGTCATGAGGGGCATCCTTTGAGAAGGTTTTGTTGGTAATCATGTGAAGGGAAGTCAATGACATGGAAAAGAAAACTCAAAACCTTAATGATAGTGGTCATTTGGCATAATGGTAGAGTGTAGTGAACTCATAACATAGTTCACAGTCATGTATGGAAGATATCATACACCTAGTGCCTGTTCTCTAATCATTATAGTAGATATTGAACAATAAAAGACTTGAAAAAATGAAAAGCCTATGACCTATAAAAATTGTTCAGTGATAGAAAAGCATAGATCTCAAGGGTGCTCAATGTAAGAGGACCTTTTAAAATTCTTTTCACCATAATGCTACAGGGGTATTGATACTGATGAATCTTGTCAAAGCTTGTGCCAAGGAGACATTCTAAATACAACATATAGATGCATTTAAAGACATGAGAAATGAAGAAGATAGTCATAATAGTGACCATATGCATCAAAGGACCATACCATGAAGGATTAAACAGTGAGAAATTCTCATTTAAGAATTGCAAGTAAAGGTATTGAACATGTATTTTGTTTTGTATCTAAGATGAGCATCATTCTTTTCATATGTTTTCTTTTCGAATTGTCAAGTATGTTGTTTCCTTTTCAGTAAGTGAGAATACTTCTTTTGAAGATAAAATAAGCATCTTAAGAGAGAATGGGGCAGCCATATACATTAAAAAATATTCATTCAAAATGAGAACCAATAGTCCTAATGTTTTCAAAATGATGTGAAGATCTCAGCCATAGAGCATGACATCATAATTATGAAAGAATGCCTAAGTAAAAGACAAGACATTATGTAACAACAATCAGAAAAGGAGGGAGCATTTGAAAGCATTGGGGGGAGTTATCAACATCATGAGAGTAGAGAAAAAAGGCTATATCAAATAAACAGAGTCATTCAAATAAGTAACTATGATGATCTATTGCTTTATTTTCTGCATAACTCCTTATAATACGCAAACAAGATTTAAAGTAAACAGGAGAATTTCAAATGAAAAGGTATGCTATAGTGATCTAGTATAATGCAAAAAGTAGTGAGAAATTCTTATGCAAGAAATTCAAGAGAAGGTGTGAGAACATTTAATCTATTTTGTACCTATGAAGAAAACCATGTGCATTAAGAAAGTGAGTTCAATAAATGCTCATGAATAGGGTATATTCATCAATGGTTGTCACTTTGCAAGGCCAAATCAAGAGATGAAACTCTTTTTTGAGTAAGGTTCATGATGCCAAGTGAGTATGACAGTGACCTTTAGAGTTGGAAAAATCAGTCTTAAGTGAATAAAGAGGACAATATGGCATAAAATAAGTAAGCCTTCTCAAAGATGAGTCATGATCAATCCAATAAAATAGGTCACTATGATGAGGAAAGGAAAGGTATTGTGGAAGGCATGAAATTTCCATCAAATCATGATTTATTAAAGGAAAGACTTGGTAAAGCAACTCATCATGCTAGTAACAGTGTGAAAAGATACATGTGAAATATTGCAAAATGATAGAACTACATGAAGTATAAGGTGATGCAAAAAGAATGAGAATATGGTGGATTAAGGGGCATAAAAGGACATCAATTTTTAATACCCAACACCAATCTAATGCAATAACAAGAGATTAGATTCAAAAGGATTCAAGAAACAATCCTTCTCTGGATAAAAAGAAAATAATATGTCTTGCAAGGGGACATAGTTACAAAGATAACATAAAATTTGCAAAGGTGGCAATCTTTTTGAGAAGCAAGTAGGATGTTGAACCAATAATGTTTTCAAATCATGGGAAAGATCACTAATTTTCCAAGTTGCTAAGTCTCTAACACAATACAGAGGTAATGTTATTCATGAATGTATTATACATTAAAAGTTTGTAGCACATTTTCTTTTCATTCATGGAATGAAAAATAAAGAGTTTGGGATGTATTTGAATCTTCAAACATAATTTATATCTCAGAATATGTTGCTAATATATAGGCCTAGGGAAAGTTGGGGAACATTGAAAAAGTAGAAATAATTTTTTAGAGATTACTAAATTATGGGAAGAACATAGGATTGGCCAAAGCCTATAATAGTCTTCTTGATGTGTATGCCAACATTAATTTTCTCCTTATAGGATAAGAATTGGTAAAGGGAATGTTAAGCTAAGAAATTATAATGGATCCAACTTCTTATGATACACTTGTTAAACTCTTTGTGAAATTAGGTGATGTAGAAAAGGCAGATGCTTTTTTGTTTAAATTTTATAGAGGGAAACAAGTAAAACCATGGTATTGGTCATTCAGTAGAGTCTTAGAGAAGAAATGTATTATTTTTAGAGGAAAATGAAGTTAGGGTTTTGAAAGAACTCATGGTATTTTGTTGCTTTGAAAAAACCCAAAATGAGTCTTGAAATCCCTCCCATATGAAATGCAGGAGAATCAAAAGAGATAAATTGTTATTTCAAAGGCTTGTTTTATAGGCCATGAGAAAGAACACATTTCCTTGCATTTTCTCCAAATAAAATGATGACCTAGAATAGCCATGAGTCAAAAGCAAACAAACCCTCAATCTTTCTTTTCATAGAGGTACAAACCCATCTGGGATTTTTTTAGAAGTCACAAATATAGAATGACAAAGGAGTTTTTGAGCTCACCAAGCTTACATTCTAGATAAAATGAAAGGGAATGTGCCCAAAATACAATAAATGGGGAAGAAGATGAAGATTTAAGTATTCATTTTCTCCAAGAAAGGAAATACAAAGCCTCGGTCTATGTAAAACAAACCCTCAAAAATAGAAAAATACACAGAAATGAAGGAACGTTGTCATATTTCCTTTTAAGAAAATTCTTATGGAAATGAAAATTGAATGCAAGCATGGCCATAGCCTTGATAGAAAGGTTTTCTTTGATTGTTGTACAAAAAATACTATTGTCTAAAGAAAATACAAGTTTTGTAGAGGGTTTTTCATTTTTCTTACAAAAAGACCAAAGACCGAGTATACAAGAATTAAGCATGAAAAAATAGAAAAATAGAGCAATTTTTCCATTGTGTTGAATGGAGAGAGCTCAAAATGAGCTTTGATTCACAGAAAACAAAAGAGAAAATAAAGGTATACATCTGCATAGAGCTTACCTAAGCTCACGTTTGTTTTTTTTCATTGAATATGCAAGTTATTTTTCACCATGGGAAGCTTTAGAAAACTCAATCATGGCAGCCAATAGCAAGCAAAGCTTCCTCAAAAGAAATGAAGAGAAGAATGCATCAAAAAAATTAGAGAGGCCAAGAAGCCTTGAAACCCTTCAAAAATGGAGTGAAAATGCTACAAAATACTCAAGAAACAACTTACCTTCCAATTGCAGGGGGATATTGACCCCAAGCATGGAGGAATCAATTGAAAAATTCATGGAGAATGCTCAAACCCTAGTTCATCATGACAGTAGAATATAGAACTCTTTTCTTCCAAAGTTGCCAAGCAAGATGCTGAGAAAATTTTGGGATAGGGGTCAATTTTGACATTAGGGTTTCTCAAGTACCCTAATTCAAATGTGTTTTTTTATCACATTCTTTTAGAATCAAATGCCTTGGTTAATACCCTTCATGCCATTAAATCTTTCCACATTCTGCATACCTAGGCAATGTCAATGCCTTAGTGATTTTTTATGACTTTGTCATACATGCCTTAGTGAATTTTCATGTCTCTTTGGAAATTGCAAGTCTTTCAAGACTTAATACATTATTTTTAGTCTCTCATCACTTTGTATGTAAGCCTTCCAATACTTCAGATTTTTCACTTTGACCTCTCACATAGGTCAAGCCATTGTTTATTATTTTTGCATTTGTTTTGAAATGAGAAATGTTTGACCAAGTGATGGTTACAAATCACTTTTGTCAAGTATTACTTTTAAATATAGAAATAATGGTGAGTTAGGTATTACCAATTCCTTAAGGGATATTGAGTTAACTTTGATTCTCTTACAAGGATTTAGGGGTGATTGAGGCATTTATTGTTGTTTTGCATTTGTTTTCTAAAATGTAAAATAATTTGATTAAGTTATGTTATTATAAGTCACTTAATCAAATTGTTATCTTAAATGAAAAATAAGGTCTTATTCTTTTCCAAACACACAAGGAGCATGAGTCAAAGCTTTTGGAGACATAATGATGACTATCCAACATGGGAAAGGTGTGAGTTTTGTCTTTGACCGATTTTGGAGGGAATGGGCCATTTGGAGGCAGTTTTGTCATGCTTTTAGTGTGACTAGGGTCTTGGATTGACTTTGCTTCATTTGGATGACATTTTGGAGTGATTTTGGAAGGTAATTTTTTGGCCTTTTTGTTGCATCTGACCAAGAGTTTCTAGAAAGACATGTGTGGGATAGTTGTTTGATTTTTGCATAAGTAACTTCAAGCAGAGTTTTTGAAGTTAATTATTTATTTCCAGTAGTGTGGTAGCTTATTTTCTAGAGTTATATTTACAACAAGAGCAGATTGTAACTCTTTTGATAGATTTTTATAGCAGTTCATGCCTTTGTTTTAATTGAGATAAGCATTTTGACCTTCTCATTTTATTTTTTATTATATGTATTTTGATGATTTGATGCAAATGCTTGTGAATTTTATCATTCCTAGTTTTGTGTCTCATCAATGGCATATTTAAATAGAATTAATATGTAGTTGTAGGTTGTAAGTTGTGTTGTGTAGTAGAATGCTTTAGTTGTGAAATTTTTCTTTCCTTCTAGGAGTGTGCATTGTAGTCTTCTTACAAAATACTGATGCAAAACATATCAATGTTGAGTTATGCTTATTAGGCTTACAGTTAAATAACTTGTGTATGCAAGTTGTTTTGCAATTTTTAGTTTGTGACCTGGTGTATCACCTTTTAAAGCTTTCAGTTAAGTTTCATTTTCATGTTTCTTTCTTACTCTTTCCTTAGAAAAGCATTAGCTTAGCAGTAGTTTAGGTGACACCATTTAGGAGCCAACCTTATGTGAAGGTCTACTCCAAGCTTAGGTGACCCATAGCCTAGGAGTGTTCCCATGTTGCTCCAAATTTGTTGAGTTTCCACAACTTGGTAGGGGTGAAGTTTGAAGAGTTAACAAGTCCCATTGTTGGGCCTAAAAAGTGGTTTCTACATTTCTAGATACCCATTTGACAAAAACCTGTTTTGGCAGAATCTCCCCAAAAATAGGACTAAGTCACCCAACTTGGCGTAAGTGTCCTAGTTGGACTCAACAACAAATTTTGAAGGATTCCAGAGTCTCTCTACACCACATTCTAGTTTCTAGGTGCACCTCTCCAGTCTCTTTCATTTATGTTATAGTTTACTTGCATTCTTAGGTCATTTTTGCATACATCACCGTGTTTTCAAACAACTTGCATTTCTTAGGTTTTACATTAATAAGTCATTTCCTCTATCATTTTATTGCATCTATACATTGCATTTAGGCATATTTCATTCATATTTGTATTATTTTTGAGTGGGGACATTACACATTTTGGCCCATATCTCTCCTTTTAGGTGAAAAACCCTAGAAATGCTAGAGAACCTTGGATGCCAAAATTAGTTTTCAGAAGTTTAATTCATGGCCCACCAGGGTTTGGTTGATATAGTATACTACTCGTTCCTTGTTTTGATCATCCAGTTGCACTAACAGATCTTCTAAAGCTGCCATTATTGTAGATACATATAGAATCATTGCCTTATCCTGAATTGGAGGCATCAACACTAGGGGAGTGAGAAAATAAACCTTAACCTATTGGAAAGCCTAATCACACTTTCCATCCCATTTGAATGTTATGTCCTTATGTAACAAATGGGTGAATGGATGACACTTTTCTACTAACTATGTGATGGATCTTCTAACTGAATGTAGCTTACCTTGTAGACTTCGTAGTTGTTTTAATATTTTTGGAGGCATTTCCAAGATAGCTTTAACATTGACGGGATCCACCTTGATGCCTCTTCTACACACAATGTACCCCAATAGTCTTTTGGATGTCACACTGAATACACGCTTCTTTGGATTGAGACATAGGTTGTATTCCTCTAGATTGTCAAATACCTTGGCTAAGTTAGCCAGATGATCTTTTTTCTTTTCATTGGTTTTGCTAATATTTCATCCACATAGTCCTCCATGGTCATGTGCAACATGTAATGGAAAATGGTGGTCATTGGTCATTGGTAGGTTGCCCCTAAATTCCTCAAATTGAATGGAATGATATTCCAACAAAAGGTTCCCCATGCAAAGGTGAAATTTGTTTTGTGTTAGTCTTTGGGGGATATCTTTATTTGATTGTATCTGGAGAAACTATTCATTAGTGAGATAATTTCATGCCCCACAGTTAGGTCCACAATCATGTCAATGCTAGGTAGAGAGAAGTCATCCTTCAGGCATTCCTTGTTGAGATCCCTAAAGTCTATGTAGATCCCTATGCCCCTAGTGGATTTTGACACTGGTACAATATTAAATACCCACTCAGGATAGCCATTGGGTCTGATGAACCACACATTTATAAGTTTTTGAATCTCTACTTTAACCAAGAGTGCTATCTTTAGGTGCATCTTGCGTAGCTTTTGTTTGATGGGTTTAGCTCTGGGGAACACTACTAGGTGATGTACTTATAAAGTTTGATCTATCCCTGGCATGTTTGCATATGTCCATGCAAATTTGATTTTATGTTCATTAATGAATGTTGAGAAGTTTACGTTTTCCTCAAGATCAAGGGAAGCTACATGATATGTTGTTTTGGGTGTCTCCATTGTGCCCACGTTGATAGGTTTGGAACCTTCAACCAAGAGTGTTGATTTTTCTTGATTTTTTGTAATGAGGAGATTGAATCATCCATCTTCGAGTGCCTCAGAGAGGTTTTCAACCTCAAATGTGTCCTTTGTTTTTCTCTTTTCTTGATCTGATAAATCCACTTTGTGGTTTTCCTTAGGGGACCTCTTTTTTATTTTAAATTTTTTTAGTTTTATTTTCTGACTAGACGACACAATATCCCCTCCAAAATTTGTTCTTTTATCAAGCTCCATTGCAAAACTAGCTCTATGATATCCTCATGGTATATTAGTTTGAAGTCCCATGAACTCTGCAATAGCCTCATCATTCTGGAATGAGTCCAAAATAGGTGTATGATGTTGTTGGTCCTAGTCTATTAACTGTGGGTAAAGCAAGCATATTTTTTCATTGGTATCAATAAATATTATGGAGGTTGTAGCAAGTGTATGGATATTGTATTTATCAAGGCTCCAAAGGGGGTGATCCCACAATACTAGTTTACAATTTTTGGCCAAACTAGACATTGAACTGATTTTTTCTAACTAAATCTTCACTTTCAGGCACCTATAGCGGCTAAACCATGAGGAATTTGAAGATGATGCAAACTAATGATTTTTGACATTTTTTCAGTAGATTCTAAATATATTTTTTTCAAAAAAATTGGAATCAGATTGCACTTCTTTTTCCATCTCCTTCAAAAACTATTTTTTTTCAATAAACACCATTTTTAAGGAGTGACGCTCACTGTATAACACAACTTTTTTTCTATGAAGGATAAAATTCTAATTTTTTTTAATTTAAATTTGTAACTATGATATATAGTGCTTCCAATTAGTTTCATAGTGTTTTATTGAATATTTTTTCCTTAATCAAGTTTTGAAGTCAAACCAATTACAATTCAGACATAGGCGGACTATATAACACAATTTTTTTGTATGTATCAAAATTCAATTTTATTTTATTTTGGATCAAGGACTTCAATATCTAGTGCACTCATGTTTTTCAAAAAAAAATGTTAATATTCTATTTTTCCACATGTGCAGAACAAAGAGCTTGATTTTTGGTGAAAAACCTACATTCACAAGAAATAAAAAATAAATATAATAATAAAATTAAATTTATTTAAAATTATACTTTTTGGGAAGCTTATAATAAGGAATACATACTTACAAAAAATAAATTTTAAATGAATTCATTTGATCCCCCAAAAGGTAAATCAAAAATGGTTTTTTATCAGCATTTTGATAGGTGTAAAGCAGACTCTGTTATAGGTATGGTTTAAAACTAGCGGAGTTCTATCCAAGGGGGTTTGATCTAAGGTAGTTTGATCAAACCCTCTTAAATTGGAATGCTTTAAATGAAACTTTTTAAGGCTTAAATCATTATATTTTCTAAAAATATGTGATTTCAGTAAAAGTCAGAATCTCCAAGAAATTGTAAACCATCTTTGTGGGATCACCCTAGGGTTTCTATGTTATAATCACTAAAGGTGAAGGAATCCAATTCATATTCATTGGAATTCATTTCAATGTGGTAATATTTAGATGGTGGTTCAGTAGTGATGGTATTTATGTTTAGGTTTCCAAATATGTTTTGGATAATCAAGTAGTCATCTAGACTGTTGCAATCATCCAATGTCTCAACACCGGTAGAAGGAGTTCCTTCCTCATAAGAAGTGCTTTTAGTGCTTAGGTTAATCAAGTCTGATGAACCATAACCTAGTCCAATATTTTTCTTACACTTTTCTATGATAACTAGTTCTCTTATACCTTGTTCATGTAGACCAAGGCCACCTTTTCTAGTGAACCCCATGATTTTTATTATTGAATATCATTTATTGTTTTGATCAATAGGAAGGGGAGGTATTTTTTTTTTCTCATCCTTCTTTGTAAATCCATGAAGATAGGTCTTCTTCAAACATTTCTTGATCTTGCATGTCTCCCAACTTGGTGAAAATGGTGGATTTGACTTCTATTGTAATTGCTTGAACATGCTTGATTTCTTTTGGTCCTCCATAAGTCTTTGGTGTTGGGGGAAGCATTCCAATACAAAAGGATTGGTTGAAATGGTATTCTCCATAGCATTTGTCAAGTACTTGGATATTGAGATCGGACTTTGGGGGATCAGTTGATGAAGGTGTAGTGGAGGATGAAGGTAGTGATGATGGGTCAACACATGAAAAGGAGTGGAAAGATATATCATTGCTAGGTATTTTAAGAATATTTTTGTACTTCTCTAATTTTTTTCAGTAATGAAAAGTTTTAGGGTCAGCATATATGGTAACTTCCTTTTCATTATGAGGAATTTTCAAGCACTGATGGAATTTTGAAGGGATTACTTTTAAGGCATGGATCCATGGTCATCCTAGGAGAATATTGTATGGTATCTTTAGATACAGTATTTGACATGTTGGATCTGCTATTGTTGGTCCAATTTGAATAGGAAGTCTAACTATTCCTTTTGAGTTTCTCTCCATATCATCATAAGCCCTTATGGTGATACTTTTGTTTTATCTATTATGTCATCAGAATATCCCAGTTATTTTACTAATTTTAGGGTACAAATGTTTAAGCCCTCATTGTTATCTATCAACACTCTCTTGACTTTGTGTTTATGGACACAAAATTCTAAATAGAGAACTTGATTGTGGAAAGATGTTTGTGGAACCTGTTTTTCTCAAAAAAGACCAAGTGATGGGTGGAGGTGATGTTACCAACCATGGCTTGAAACTAATTAGCGTTAAGGTCATTAGGGACTGGTGTTTCAACAAGAGCTTTCTCCAAAATTTATTTATGTGTTGGTGACAACTTCAAAATCTCAATGACGGAGACTATGGCAATATGTTTCTTTAATTGTTCCATAATGATGTAGCCATTTGATGAATTACTTGTGTATTTTTCTTGGGGTGGTGCTCATTGGATTGTAACTATCCCTCTTCGTGAAGTTATGATACATTCAAGATCTTTGCCTAGTATGGTTACAACATTGATGGTATGATCATATTGATATATATTTCCTATGAGTTCAACATAGGTGAAGTTGGCTTTATGGTAATCTTTCCCTTTACCCATTTTATTCCCCTAGTATGGTCAGGGATTGGATCCTTGTAGATTTTTAAGTCTTTATTTCTAGGAAGAGGTTCTATGTCAACCTCTCCTTTTTCTATTAAGTCTTACACAATGTTTTTGAGCCTCATGCAATTGTTGGTGGTATGGCCCTTGATCTTGTGAAATTCACATTTGTCATTCTCATTTTACCAAGGGGGTTTGAAGTTTGGCTCCTCATAGTTTTTTTATCATTAACCTTGATAAGGTTTGTTTGGACTTTTTTTTGCATAATTACTTCAAGGGGTTCTCCCAATGGAGTAAATTTTCCTCTAGGTTGGTCATATTTCCTTGATGGCCTCCTTCAATTATCCTATCCTTAAGTTAGCTATTGTTTGTTCGGTTGGTTTTTTTGAGGTTTTTTTGAGGATAACTAAGTTGGTTTTTTGGAACATTGTTTGGAGTATAGCTTTTTTGTGTTGTTTGAACATTATTTTGTGGCACATTGGGAGTTTGTATGTTTCGTACAACCTTGGCATCAACCACTCCGTCATTGGTTACATTTTTTTTCTTTGCCCATATCTTTGGTTTGTCATTTGAAGTAGAAGCTTGGTATTTGGGGTTATAGAGTTTAATTACTCCCTGTGATGAGAGCTCTTTCAATGAGAAAAAAATTCAATAGTCTCATCAAAGTTACTAGGGCACAAAACTCTGAGTTGGTAGTTAATGTTTGCATGTGCATTGGAGATAAAGATGTCTACAAGTTGTTTCTATGGAACGAGCCATTTACATTTGTTGGCTTTGTGTCTCCATCTTTGTAGATATGAGGCAAATGATTTTCCTTGAATTTTTTTTATTTTACAAATATTTCGGATCATTATATCCTACTTTATATTGTACTAGAAATGGTTGATAAATTTGTCTAACAACTCATAGAATGTTTTGATACCAGGTGGTAGATGAGAGAACCACTTGATAGTGGCCCCACTGAGACTTTTTGGAAAAAGTCTCATTAAACAGGTATCATTGTGTTGTAGATCCATGCAAGCTAATGAGAATTTTTGCACGTGCTCTATTGGATCCCCTTTTTGCCTATATTTGTCAAATTTTGGTATTTCAAAGCATTTGGAGAAAGGTATCATAGATAAGTTTTGATAAAAAGGATATGGAAAAATATATTGTACAACATAGCTCTTCTTTGGCTTTCCAATTTGGATGTTCAATATTCTTTGGTTGATGGTTTGTAGTTGCATGCTTATGTTGTTAGTTGGTGCGCTTGATTGAGGATTTTGTACAATGTAACCTTGTTGTCCTATGAAATTTATTTGTTCATAAATGGGATATTGTGTAGGCATGAGACCTTGATGACCATGTTGTGTGTAAGGAAGACTGGGTCCTTGTTGTGTGTTGTAGGCATGTTGAGTTTGTGGTACACCCTGATATGGATTTTTAGGTATTCCATTATATTGATTGTGTTTAACTGCTTGATATTGATTTTGAGGGATATCATGGTACTATGTTTGAGGTATTGTTGTGCAACTTTTGCACACACACCCAAACCAAGGTGGGGACCCTCTTTGCTTGCTTTTTCCTTTCATTTTTTTGCTTTAGGCTTTGCCTTTTCCCCTTAAGGGATGGGTCCTTAGAATTTTGGTTCACTTCACTTACTGAGTTTTGGTGTTCATATTTGTACTTTAGGTGTTTTTTTTTGACAAAAATTGATCTCACTATGGATTTTGGGAGCTATTGGGTTTCTTAAGATTTTATCTAGGTATTAAAATTGGTTGTCTAGACAGGTTTTGTGGAATCCGTAAGGCTCCAATTTACTCAAAGTTTTTAGTTTCGCTAAAACCATGGGTAACTAGATTACCCAAAGTATTATTTTCACTAAATCCTTGCTAGAGTAGATTACCCAAAGGTATCCTATTCGCTAAATCCAAACTGCACTAGATTCCTTGAAGTCCTTGATATTGTGAATTTCCTGAGCTTTGTTTGAATGTCTTGTCAAGTCATTTATTGATCTCTGCAGTCAATGAAGTCACCATTAATGCTCCTTTTGGTAGATTTGTGGTGTGAATTATGCGCCTTTTGGTGTTATTATTTAAATTTTGAGAACTTGCATTTTGGAGACCATTTGCGTGCTTTGGTGATTTGAAAGCTTGGATTTGTGCATATTGTGCTAGTGGATTTAATTGATTGTTGGTTAGGGTTTTTGGGTGCATCTTTGCATTTTATTTTTGACTTCCAGGCTACAAGGTATGGATTTAAACCTGGCTTTTGCTTTACTTATGAATTTTATGTGGATTTGGACAATTATTTCCTTATGATGATAGTCTTGAAGTCACATTTTGGGTCTAGCATTGAATTTGAGTTTATTTTATTTATGTGCACAAGGGTTTTGAATGATTGTCATTTGTAATGTGATTTTATGTTAGATCAGTCAAGTTTTTTTTGAAAATGGTCATTGTTGAATGCATTGTGTATTCAAATTTCAAAGTTGAATTGGGGCATTATTTAATCGAATTAGGGTTTATGGTTCCATGCTCAGGTTGATTCCGATTTTGGATTGGCGTGAATTAGGGTATCTATGGATTACACTTGAATTGTCATTTTGATTGACTTGCTTGCCTTTGTATTGATTTGAGGTTCATAAATGCATTCATATCGAACCCTAGGTCAACTATTCTGTGGACCAAATTTTAAATGATGAATAACCATCAATGGTAAGATAGGGTTTGCATCTTGAATGATTGATTTATGCATTTTAGATCATCGTTTGCTGGTATATCAAGTATCATTAATGATCGATTTAGGTTGCCCTAGATATTGAATGAGGAATACATTAAGTTTAAAACCCTAAGTTGTTTATGATGAAATGTGATTTTGAGCTATGGGCTATTATGAATACCATTTTTTGAAATGCATTTAAGCTTATCGACTTCTTTATATTTTGGTCAAGTGGTGAAATACAATCTAAGCTTATGGTTTTAGCTTGGTTTGTTAAGGTTTTAAAATCAATATGTACAATGCTTCACACAATCCTTCAACATACAAGGTTCCAAGGTTTGAGTTATATCGTAAATCTTTCACGATGCAGATTCTCTGAATTTCAAAACATCCACAACCCCCAAGATTCCCCAAGCCTTTGTGTTTCGCGTAATACACTGGCCTTAGGAGTACCTAATAGATTGTGTTTTGTAGATTTTGTACTTATTTGGAATCCCTGAATAATGATCTTTTACTAAATCTCCCTCATCCTAGATTCCCCAAGCCTTCGTAATTTTCACTGTATTAAGTGGTGTGATAAGATGGATTGAATGATTTGCATGATAAAGATTAAACCTTGAGTCTTCATTTTCATCTTAGTCATATAGGTGGGAATGCATGATCAAGTATTTTATTTTGACTAAGTGTTTTTTTCTTCACAAAATCCGCTTACTCATGGAAATCCCAAGGATATCCTCTTCATGAAACCCTTGAGAGTCTAGATTCCCTGAAATCCGTTAGCAATCAAAATCCCTAAAGTTCTTAAAATCCCAAGGTGTGTTTAAAACTTGATCCTAAGGGTTTGTAATTTGATTATATGGGTTTTAATGATGACTTATGATTGATCACATATTGCATATGAGCTTTAATGTTGAAATTAGTGATGCAAGTTAGTCTTTTCTTTGCATTTTAGTGATTATGATATCTTTTCTAACCAAATGCAGGTAGAGTCTTGCAAAGTCTTGCAAGGCTAAGAGCTCTAAGGGGAAATTTACCAAACCTGTCAAGGAAGATCCCACCACTAGAGTTGGAAAGATGAAGTATGACTTTAAGGGTAGACTTCCAAAGTCCAAGATCATCTCTCACTGGGCTAAAGTTGGAGACACAAGCATGGGGCATGTAGATTATGAAGATTTCAAGCAAAGGATGGATTGCTATGCTCCCACTCCTTTGGCTAGAAGATTAGTGAATACATGATTGTCGTAGGCTATTGGATTCCCTCCCTTAGTACAATGCCCTCAATTAATTATTGAGTGTACTAAGCACTATGAATTAGATAAGAGGGTGATAGTAGGTCCCCAAGGCAGGGTAATGGAAAACTTGATAGAGGAATCAATAGCAGAAGAATTCAACATTGGTTCACATCAAAAATTGGTGAAGGTAAACTTGCAAATATTAAAGTAGTTCTATGATGATGATCTAGCTAAGGCATTGGAGATGATGAACAATTCTTGGATTGAAAAACCTAAATCTCACTATTCCTAGCTACCCAAATAGTTGCATATGAGTGATTTTAAGTTGGAGTACATTGATATGATAACTCTTCTCAGCAGAGTGATGGGTTTGGAGAAAGCCTCAGTGTTTGAAAATTGGATGTTTTATATCATGGATCAAATTGAGAAAGGGTTCAATTATCATTGGGAAGGCACAATCAATGGCAACATAGATATGCAATTGAGGAAGGAGTGTGATACAAGAACATTTACAATGACTTCTTGTGTGATGTATATGCTTGCAAAAAATTATAGATATAAGGGTTTGAGTTGTAAAGGAAAAATAGGCCAAGATAAAGTATATGATGTATACCTTGAATTACACTTGAACTCTTCCAAATACAAGAGGGTTAATGATGACTTCATAATGTATATAACAAGAACCTTGCAAGATGCTTTGCATATGAGGATTTTTGTAGAGGTCATGGATTTAATTAAGAAATATGGCTATCAGTTTATTCATTTTCCCAAGTTTTCATATATAAGAATTCATGGTAGCTCCATGGTACCTTATAGGCTTCCAAGGTATCTAACATATAAGATGATATTGCTAGAACTGACAAGAAATTTGGTAGCTTTTGATGCAATTTTGAAAGGTATGCATAAAACTAGAGTTGGTGCAGAGTTCCCATTGAGAATTGGTGGTTGGGAGACTTTTCCATCCACTCAAAGTGCTCACCATTCAAAAATAGAAATGGTTCATCTTCATTTGAATCTTCATTCAGATAGAGATAGTTTTGATCCACATGGGGTAGCCCAAAGAATGGCCAATAGAGATTACAGGCACAAAAATCACATAGAAGACTATTGGGCCAGTTGCAAAAATGATTATGAATTAATTAAAAGAAAATATTCTAGGATCCCATTGAAGATGATCAAGCTCTATTAGGTGACCCATGCACCTAATCAAATTGAGGGTGAGGAAGATCCAGTATAGTACCATGACTATGTGTAGTTTCAAAATAAGCCTCTTCCTGCCATTGATTGGGAAGAAGATGAAGTGGTGGAATTAGATAAAATCAATGCATAGGTGATCAGATACTCAAAATGGTGGGTGAAGCATAAGATATTGGAAATGGAGGCTGATGGAGTCAAGCCTACCTATGATTTGATGGGAGACTTGGAGTCTCAATCTAAGGAGGATGACTTTGAAAAAACTAAGGATGATACCTCGATTGCTCGAGAAGAAGAGGATTTTGATACACAACCTCTTATTATCAAAAGAAGAACTAGGGATTAGACCAAAGCAATGGCTAAGAGTGTTGAAGTTAAGAGGCACCCAATTCCTAAAAGAAGAAAGCCTACAAAGGAGATCGCATAAGAGACTACAAACAATCAACCTTCAAAGAAGAGAAAAATTGTTAAATAAAGGGATAGGGGTTCACCTTCGAAGAAATCAAAGAAAACCAATGATAGTAAAGAAGGTGAAACCTAAGCAAAGGAAATTGAGATAGAAAGTTATGGGGAAAAAACTTAGGTATATGTTAGGAAGAATTCACCTAAACAAAACATCTCCCCTTCTGATATGGAAAATGTTGAACAAGTTATTGAAGAACTAGGGGAAACTACAAATGAGCCACCAGTGAATGAGGCTAAAATTGTGGAGGTTGTAATAGAGAACACTCCTCCTCAATCACCTCATCAACATGTGTAATCTGCTAAAGAGGAAGGTGAGATAGAAGAAGATGAAATTAATGCCTCCAAAGAGTAGGAGCAAGGTCAAGAGGAGGAAGAGTTGAAAAATCCTAAAGATGGATCCCTTAGTGACTTTGGCACACAATTGGAGAAGACTACCTTTGAGATAGGAAATTCTAAAGATAAAGAATCTGGAAGGACAGAGGAGTTACCCTCTGAGTCACCAAGGAGGGAGGAAGAGAAATGGTCCAATGAAGAGAATGAAACTTAACATGTGAATATGTCCCCTAAGTCACTAGTAAGTGAATTAACTAGGTACACAACATTTATTCACGCCAACAATAACACCATGTTTTCTTCCATACCCTGCCTCATAATGTGTCATGTTTTTTACACTTTTTGTTGGAAATATTTTCAACAAATATATAGATGGAGGAACTACTTCTAACCAAAAATATTTGGTAGACCCTTGGTTTTAAGCATGCTTCTATCCATTTCCAAATGGTGCAATTTTTGCATTCAATGACTCCATTTTGATGAGAAGTATAACTTGCACTAAATTGCCTTTGAATCCTATTATTTTTTCAAAAATCCTAAAATTCATTAGAGGTGAATTATCCCACTCTATCAAGATGTAGGATTTTGATAGGACAACCAATTTATTTTTCCACACTCACCTTAAATTTTTGAAATGTGCTAAAAGCTTTTGATATTTCTTTGATGAAATAGAACCAAGTTCTACTAAAATCATCCACAAAGCTGAGATAATATTTATATTTATTCAAACACATTGTTTGCATTGGACCAAAAAAATTAGTATGTGACAATTCAAGTGTTACTTTTTCTATCTCCATGTTCTTATCAAGAAGGAATCCCTATGCTTCTTACCAATAATGCACCCTTCACAAACTTTATCATCATGAGAAATAAGTAGTAGTCCTTATAAGAGTTAGGAGATCATAGAGATAAAAACAAGCACAATGAACAATATCAAATATTGTATTTAATCAAGCCACAATACAATGATGAGAAGGCCTTGCATATATAAGAAAGGAAGAGGCAATCTGCCTATCATGTGGATTGACAAGTTCCCCATGATGTGGCACAAATGAGTAGACAAGTTTCCTATAGGTGTCAACCTATGCATCACTAAGAATGTGCAAAACAACAACCTATTTGACCAAGTCATCAACCTTTATGACAAGTGTTGAGTGACCTTTGAGGTGAGATGAAAATTCTTCCAACCTCAAAAGGTATGTACATTAGGTTTACCAAAAAAATTGGTAACCTCTAGAGGCCTAAAGGCTGCACATTCAATTAGATAAGATGTTGTCTAACCTCATCAACCTAAGTACACTTAAGTATAATGAATAAATAAGTTATTCACTCTAACACTCCCCTTAAGTGATACTTGGAGAGATCAAAAAGTTATAATAGATATAAATGGGTCCCAACTACGAGGCCCAGTGAGGTATCCATGTACAATGCAATCTCTCACAAATGGATAAAAAGGGAGAAAACCCAATGAGAACAAAAATCCTCTCCAAAAAGGGAATGAGAAGGATAAGACCTCTTGAAAAGATGTCCCATGATGATAGGAACATCATGATGAATAACTCTTAAGCATGTTGAAGTTGTAAATTCTACCAAAGATGAACTGGTGTTTGTTGGAATCAACGAACCTCCAAGAAATGTAGATCAAGATAAGAGATACAAAACACTGCATGAGTGAACATATGAACACTATTCAACCATGAATACATAAATTCAATGAAACTCTATGAAGTTGAAAATATAGATAGTATTGTGATTAGGAGTACTAGAACACAAAATATGATCCACTAAAATAATCCCCCATATGAGAGATCAAGATAGAAGGTCTATGAGATCCCCAAAAAGAAGATTCCTCCACTACCTCATTGAAAGAAGCATTAACATGACTTAACATAATCCCCCCTTAATACTAAGAGATATAAAAAAATTAACTGAAATCAGACGCAAAAGTGTGCAAAGACTTTAGACCCAAAATTAGGTCAAAAAATATACAATAAATTGAAAAAGGGTGTGCATCAAGGCACACATGCATGAGGCGAGAATCATGGGGATTGATGAGGGCACAACCCGAGACTTAGAAAATAACCCACAAACAAGAGAATAATTTTATTATTTAGAAAATGGAGCTTCTTACATGCAGAGGATCTCAAATCCCCAAGTTCTACAACACATGCAAGTTATAGAAAGCTACAGAATAACCCTTTCACAATATGCAGCTTGTCCCCAAAAGTTACCCAAAAATTAGAAACCGCCCATAAATAGAGCTCCTCTTTAGTTTGGAGCCAAAACAACATTCAAATTTGAGTTTAGGCAGTTTGGTGCCAAAAATTACAACTTGAAGTTCAAATTTGAAGAGAACATTTGCAATTATATCTTCTAGAAAGTGCGCCAACTTCCCAGGGCCATAACTTTTGATCCGGGACTCTGATTCACGAACCGTTTGAACCGTTGGAAAGGTCTCGAAGTCAAGAACGCACTTGAAATTTTCTACACCAATTTCTATAAGTTTCAAGGCCAATCCGGGAGTTTCATTATGACAAAAAGGGTATCCAAAAATGTAAAAACATCTAAAAACTGAGAAACTTGAAATTTAACTATTTTTGGGTGATTCAAGATTGCCCTTACACCACTGGATGCTCCTGCATCAGACACCCAGGGTAATTTGAGAAGTGACCTTGTCACATCTCAGATGGTGGAGGAAAAACCCAAATGGCCAACATCTGCCTTAGGCAACCAGGATGAATCTTCAACAGGCCTTCCTTTCCATTTCACCAAATATTCTTCATACTGCCTATTCCTCATACTCCTTCCCACACGACTATCCAAGATTTCTTCAATATCCTCCTTTTCTAAAGTAGATGCTAGAATCCCACACTATTCCATCGTTGGTACTTCCTCTGCACCACCTTCATGATACTCTATCAAATTTGAAATGTTGAACACAGGGGAAATGTTGAATCTATCTGGCAACTCTACCTCATATGCATTCCCTGAATCATGCCTCTTCAAAATTTTACAGGGGCTGAACTTTTTCATCTTCAATTTGTTATATGTTCCCACTGGAAACCTTTCTTTCCTCAAGTGGACCATCACTTTATCACCAATCTAAAACTCCTTATACCTCCTCTTCTGATCTACCTTAGCCTTATATTGCATATTCATCTTGTTAATATTTTCTCTTACCTTCTCATGTATATCCTTGATGTGTTCTACAAAATCTTCAGCTTTAGCACTTGTTTTCTTCTCTTGGTCCATCTTCCTCAATTTTGGGGTTGTTTTGGGGCTACCTCCATACACAATCTGGAATGGTGACCTACCAGTGCTTCTGTTGATATAATTGTTGTAAGAGAATTCTGCCTAGGGTAAGATCAAGTCCCATCCCTTGGGTTTATCTCCTACCAAACATCTCAGTAGGTTACCTAGACTCCTGTTAACAACCTTTGTCTGCCCATCTGTTTGTGGATGGTGTGCAGAACTAAACTTCAACTCTATCTTCAGCTTCTTCCATAAGGTCCTCCAAAAGTACCCCACAAATTTGGTGTCGCGATTTGAAACAATACTCTTTGGCAGACCATGTAGCCTCACCACCTCTTTGAAGAACAAGTCAACAATGTGGACTGCATCATAGGTCTTCTGACATGGAATGAAATGTGCCATCTTTGAAAACCTATCAACCACCACAAAGATGAATCATTTCCTTGTTGTGTCATTGGCAAACTAAGAACAAAGTCCATACTTATATCCTCCCATGGCCTCTGCAGGTAAGGGCTGATATAAGCCTATATTCAGCTCACTCCAGCCATCTGACATACCCTGCAACTTTGTACAAACTTCTTCACATCCTATGACAATTGAGGCCAATAATAATGCTCACTGATAATGGCAATGGTCTTATCCTGACCAAAATGTCCTGCCATTCCTCCACTATGCTTCTCCTTTATCAGGTTCTCCCTCATGGAACTCCTCTGGATACACAATTGACTTCCCTTAAATAACATGCCATTCTGGATTATGAAATCCAGCCACTTTGTCCTGTCCATTGTAACAGGTTCCTTGCAAGCTTTGCAAGCATCTACAAAATCAGGATCTTCTCGTCTTGATTGTCTTAAGTTCGATGAACCTTCACTTCAATCATCTTTGTCATCAATGTAATACCTCCTACCCAAAACATTTGCAACCCTATTTGACTTCACTCTTATGTTTCAAAACAAAGTGTAACTCACAAAACTCTACCCATTTCATATGCCTGATTTAGTTTTTCATAGAACATTGTTTTGCGTCTTCGCAAAGGGCTCGATGATCAATATATAGGAGAACAAATTCCTTGACAAATAATGTCTCCATTTCTTTAATGCTTGAACTTCATGCATAAAATTCGATCATATACAAAATACTTTCTCTTGGCATCATTTAACTTTTCACTGAAATAGGCAATGGGCTTACCTTCTTGGCTCAACGCTGCTCCAATGGCACAACCATTGGCATCACAATCCACCTGAAACACCTTGTTGAAATCTGGGAGGGCTAGAACATGTTGCTCTATTACCTTCTGCTTCAACAGTTCAAAACTCTTTGCCGCTCTAGTGCTCCACTCGAATTCTTTTCTATCCCCTCTCATTGTTTTAGTCAAGAGTCCACAAATACTACTAAAGTTTCTAATGAATTTTCTATAAAAACTAGCCAAACCATGGAAAGATCTCACCTCGGTAGAAATTCTTGGGATAGGCCATTCCAGAATAGCCTTCACCTTTTCTGGGTCCATCTTGAGACCTTCTATTGAGACAACAAACCCCAAGTACACTAACTCCCTCTTCACAAAACTACACTTCTTCAGATTAATCAACAGTTTCTCTTCTCTTAACTTCTCAAGGGCTCTCCGAATATGCATCAGATGCTCATCCAACGTCTTACTGAAAATCAAAATATCATCTAAATACACAATAATAAAACTTTCCAAAAATTCTTTTTAATACCTTGTTCATGATCCGCATGAATGTACTCATTAGTTGTTAAAAGGCATGATTTAACCACTACGTATGGGCCCTCGCACTTTGGTCTTGAAGGCAATCTTCCATTCATCTCCTCTGCAGATCCGGATCTGGTGATATCCACTCTTGAGGATCGTCTTTGTAATCTTGAAACCACTCAAACAATCCATCGGTCATCCATCCTTGGCGAGAGAATTGTACTTAATTTGTTATCTTGTTTATGGCTCAGAATCACATGCATTCCACTCCCCATCCTTCTTGAGTTACTAGTACTACAAGTCTTGCACATGGACTCAAACTCTCCCGTATCAAACCCTTTCTCATTTAACTCTTAGACATGCGCTCAACTCCTCATTTCTGAGTCATTCTATGGTATTTGGGCCCGGCTCCGAGGTCAGTCAATCGATGATGGTCTTCGCCAATGTAGTAAGCCCTCAATTTTTCTCGAAACAATATCCTAAAGGAAACTCATCCAACATCCAAAACTTCTTCTAGAACCTTCTCTTCTATTCTCTTTTACTCACTCTAGGAATCAATGCATAACACCTGCATCATACTTTGTACCTTCTAAAAATTTTCTTCCATCTACATAACAAATTCTAGCACTACGCGCATACCTTTTTTAGATACTCCTTCGAGAGTTCAACTTGTAGCGGGGCAGCATCTTTATAAAGAATAAGTGTTTTGCATAGCGTGCATCATGTATAGCTTGCCTATCGAACTGCCACGGCCTCCCCAATAACATGTGACATACATCCATGGGGATGATATCACAGAGTACCTCATCATGGTAGCTCTTGATCTTGAACTTTACTAGGTACTGCTCACTGACCATAACTTTGTGGTCTTTTTGCAACCAAGCAATCTGATATAGATGCAGGTGCCTTTCCCTCTTCGGCTTCAACACCATGACCATCTCTTTTGACACCAAATTATCAATGCTCCCCACCATCAATAATGACATCACCCAACATTTTTTCCTTCACACTTGCATATGCGAAACAGATTCTTCCTCTAATGCAGTTCCTTTTCTTGATCACTAGGAGCTCTCTCATACTAGGGCTTCTCACCCCTGACATCATCAGATATTCCGATTAGGCCTCCTCTCATCTACATGTGCAACCCCTTCTGCCTTTATACATCCTTTTATACGCCCTTCCCTTGAGTGTTGTGGACATTCCTTGACTCAATACTTCTTCCCACGCTTTGGAAACATGTTCCTTTGAAACCACCTCTTCCAGATCCTTGTCCACCTCTCCCTCGTCCTCTACCTCTTTTCAGTCACCCTTTATTTTGATCACGAGGGTGGTAGAAGTTGTCATTCCTTTGGGTTCAGCTGGTCCCCACATCTTCACTTTTCTTTTTATCATCATTTCGACTTCCTGAAGGTCTTCCATTGCCCCTTCCGCTTTGACCTCCTCATCCTTTTTGCTTGCCATCAAATCTTTTGTTCATCTTCTCTTCCACCTTCAAAGCAAACTGATACACATCCTCAATGGTGGTCATTCTGACTAGGCTTAACTCCTCCTAAATGCTTGGTTGTAACCCATTAAGAACCAAATACCTTCTCATATTGGCCCTACGTGTGGCCCATTACGAAGATTATCTTGTGAAATTCTTTAGTATGTTCTTTCACGAGGATCTGGCCTTCCAGCCACTTGCAATTTCTTCAACACTATCTAACTTTCGTAGTCCACTGGTATGAGTAGCTTCTTGGGTTTCCCTGCCATGCAATCCCATCGGTGATATTTCCTTTTTCCTCTTGATTTCTTTCTGCTAGACCTCTCCCACTAAATCGGCGCGGCCCTTATTCATTTCCATAAACTTTCTTGATCTGGGTCCTCTATTTCCATACTCAAGAAATATTCTTCCTATTTCGTTGATTCAGTCGATCAACTCTTCCGGGTTCAGACTTCTAGAATAACTGGGGACTTTTGCTCTAGGTCTTTTCCCAATCTTTGAAATGGCCCTTATTAGCCACATTTGGTCTTGATCAATTGCTTCTTCTTCCTCTCCTATATCTAAACCTTCTTCCTCTCCTTCACCCTCACTTTCCTCCCTCGGGTTTGGCCTCTGCTCAGCTTTGCTCTCTTGCGCGCATCAATGTCTCTGAAGGGCTGTGATTCACATCTCTTCCACCAGCATTTCTGCCTCGACCACCTCTGGCACCACCACGCCTGCAAACATCACTCTTGGAGGAATCTTTCTTGACCTCAACCCACAACCATGGTCCAGCACCGAACGCCTCACGGTCGGTCCTCCACACACTCAAGAAAACCCGCTCGATGCACCGATGAGGGGCACAACCGAGACTTGAAAATAACTCACAAACAAGAAAATAATTTTATTATTCAAAAATGGAGCTTCTTACATGCAGAGGATCTCAAATCCCCAAGTTTTACAACACATGCAAGTTACAGAAAGCTACAGAATAACCCTTTCGCAATATATGAGCTTGTCCCCAAAAAGTTACCCAAAAATTAAAAACCCGCCCATAAATAGAGCTCCTCTTTAGTTTGGAGCCAAAACAACGTTCAAATTTGAGTTTAGGTGGTTTGGCGCCAAAAATTACAACTTGAAGTTCAAATTTCAAGAGAACATTTGCAATTATATCTTCTAGAAAGTGCACCAACTTCCCGGGGCCATAACTTTTGATTCGGGACTCCGATTCGTGAACCATTTGAACCATTGGAAAGGTCTCAAAGTCAAGAACGCACTCAAAAATTGCTATGCTAATTTTAGCAAGTTTCAGGGTCAATTTGGGAACTCTAAGTGCCTCAAATCTAACTCGGAAGATTTTCAGGTGTAAATCTAGTAAACTAAAACTGCAATATCTTTCCACCCATAAATAGAAAATAAAAACCGTAAATTGAGAATTTCATTATGATGAAAAGGGTATCCAAAAATGTAAAAACATCTAAAAACTGAGAAAATTGAAATTTAACTATTTTTGGGTGATGCAAGATTGCCCTTACACCACTGGATGCTCCTGCATCAGGGATCCATTGTTGTGATGGTAAATCAAGGCAACACACACCATGTGGTGAGAATCACGAGGATTCATAACTTTGGTGAATAATCAAGGCTCTACACAACCCCCATTACACTTTATAATTAAGTGTAAATACAAAATTCCTAAATTCCATCCCTAAGGAACACATTTAGTTTTTGTGGCACTTTATGTGAGTGCGTTTACAAACTAATTTATTGTTATGAGTTCTTACAAGTTTTTCGTGAGGTGGATTAAGAAGACATAGATTAGGTATGCCTTTCACACCTCAAAAAAATGACAAAAACTTAAAATGACAACCCCTTCATTAATCAAAATGAAAAAAGCCCCACCCCTTACCAATTTTGACCAAAAAAAAAAAATGTTTCCCCTCTATGGCTATGAATATTTGATAGTTTCTACAATAATTACTAACACTAAATTGACAGTGAGCAATAAATGTGAATATTTTTCAACAAATATGCTAAGAAAAAACCATAGAAAGAGTGGAAAGGGTTAGTCAACCAAGTACAAACTTATGAACAGGCCAAATGTCTTTCATTCGACTTCCCAAGTGCAAATGTATGACACAAAAAAAAAAAAAAAATCTCCTACAATTAGGGGAGAGGACCCAATACTTGAGCATGTTTCAATAGTTGTGATAGTAGTTGTTTATATAATGCCCAATATTTTTATCAATATTAGACCAATAGTTGTGACTTTAAAATTGTCAATGTTGATGATGACTACTCATAATTAAACAAAATGTTTTCCTTTTATCTAAAAGGAAACCAATCATGTGATTCCACATCAGCACTCAATAAAACATGTTGTGAATGCACAAGTATTGGTCTCACTTTTTTTGGGGCCTTTCTGGACACCTTGACAAAAAAACATGCTGATGTGGCATCATATTTGATGATGTGTCCCTGAAACCTTAGTTATAATTAGGGGACTTGCCAAGTAAGCTACTGTAAAAAATTGGGAGTGATTTGAAATTTCCACATAGAATAATTAGAAGCATGAAGTTAGGGTGCACAACTACTAGATCCTCTCCCCTAATTACCAGTTCTTTTACAACAAATAAAATGAATCTAACTTTCTTGTTCCTCTCAAATAGGTGAAAAAATGGGATTGGTGTTCTGGAGAGATCTATCAACGTAACAAACTGCTCCACAAATATCGCCCTTCATCCCACCTTCATGCCATCACAATGAAATAATTGTTTTAGAGCTTCTTTGAATGGTAGATTCCAGACTATATATGGATATGCACAGTCAATGTGGGCATTGATTTTAAAGAGAATGCCACTTGAAATGCAGGTCAATCTCTATGAATGGAGAAGGATTGCCAATGATATGGAGGTGAAGCTCTGAATGTGTAGTTCAAATCTGGTTTTCACTCCTATAAATTCCTAATGGTAGTGCCCAAACAGATTTTTACGCCTCCTCCATGCCTGATTATTTAAGCCTCCTGATAGTCACGCGACCTACAAATTATTACTTCACCTCCAAACAATTCATAGGCCTCTAAATAAAGGTTGTGACCCTACATGCAAAGTCACACTGTCTATCTTGACTATGGATTCCTGTGGATATGGGTGCATGAATGGACCTACCAAATCACGTCGGTCAATTTCCTCAAGGGGTCGAATGAAATTGACCATCTGCAAATGCAAATCATGTGAGGTTGTAGATGCAAATTGTGGTACGGATTCACCTCACCACTTGAGGATTTTACCTCCCAACCAGAGGATTTTGCATGAGGAATTCACCTCAACCTTGCCTCTAACTAGAGATGTCGACACCTCAAATCACCTTTGAGCAGGGATATCACACCTTTGAGCATAGATTGAAGGGAATCAACCTAATAAACTTCTCATGTCTAAGGATTCCAAACATAACTCTACACAACAAAACCCTTGAAAACAGTGAAAGGAAATAGTGAAGGCATGATGTGGGGGTCACGTATGAATTGCAAAGATTTTTCTACAAATTATTAGAATAGACAAACAACAAGAAGACTAACTATATAATAGTTCACCTTATGGCCTAAAACTACCTACCCTTAAAGCTTTGATACCATATAAGAACTAGGAGGTCATGGAGATAAAAAACAAGCAAAATGAATAATGACAAATATTGTATTTAGTCGACCCAAAATACAATGATGAGAAGTCCTCACATATATAGGCAAGGAAAAGTAAATACACATATCATGTGGATTGACAAGTGCCCCATGATGTGGACTAAATGAGTAGTTAAGTGTCTTATAGGTGTCAACCTATGGATCACTAGGAATGTGCAAACCAACAACCTATTTGACCAAGTCATCAACCTTGATGCCAAGTGTTGAGTGACCTTTGAGGTGAGATGTAAAGTCTTCCAACCTCAAAAAGTATGTACATGAGGTTTACCAAACAACTCGGTAGCCTCTAGAGGCCTAAAGGTTGCATATTCAATTAGATAAGATGTTGTTTAACCTCATCAACCTAAGTACACTTAAGTATAGTGAATAGATAAATTATTCACTCTAATAGTCCTCTCACATATGCTTTAAAGAGAGCAATTTTAGCCTTGTGAAATTTAAATTTACATATCTAGTGTTTCATAACCAAGATTGGTCCTTGTAATTTGTTTTAAGGACTTGAGTTTTAGTGTATGCAAGTCTTAAAGGAAAGATCCTATTTTGTAACATGTCAGCCTTTGCTACTATTTGATTATTTTTGTTATTATTATAAATGAAACATTTATTATTTTTAAATATTGTAGAATATCCTTTCTTGACAAGTTGTCCTATGCTCAAAAAATTATTTGTTAATCCAAATACATACATAACATCACAATATACCTTTTTTTACCATGTTTTGTTTTTGACAACATGTGTCACTTTTTTTATGGCTTCAACTTCATTATCATCACCAAGTTGCATATGCATTCTAATAGAATCATCCATATTTACCAAAATAATTTTATATCATGTCATGTGGCTACTAAAAACACTATCTAGAAGCCATTTTTTTTTCCTCTTCCTTTGTAGAATTGCAAAAAAGAAACAAGTTAATATCTAATTGTTCATCTTTTTCTTCAAAAAAATGTGCATGGTGTTTATTCTTGTTCCAATAGTCACATTCACAATGCCTATTTTTTTGCTTTAGTGGTATTGTACACATGATTTATGATAATTTTGATTGCTCTTTTGACCATCGCTAGAGTTTCTCCCTCCATAATAATTTCTACTTTTTCTAGTACTAGTGCCTCTATTGATATGATCTTTCTTCCTCTTCTTTTGAACCTTCATATACTCCTATGAGATGTCTCTTCTGATCATTTTTATTTACTTTTTGATATTTTTATCTTAGTTTGGAAGGACTATTTAATCATTTTTTTAGCAAAACTATTCATTCTTTGCTCATGGGTTTGAAGATATCCCATAAGCTCATTTATAGAAAGAAAAATTAAGTCTTTAGATTCCTCAATAGCTAAGACAACTAGATCAAATTGGGGAGGGAGACACCTTAAGATATTTTCTATAATTTTTTGATCAGCTAGATTTCCTCCATATGACCTAGTTTTATTGACTAAACTCATTACATGGGTGAGAAAATATTACATAGGTTTCAATGAATCTTTCATGACCATGTTTTCAAAATACATTCTAAGCATTTAAATTTTTATTTTTTCACTTGATTTGTGTAGTGTCAAAAATTGCATACCCTTGCAATTTCATCTACACTTTTGCATCCACTTTAGTGTCCACCCTTAGTATTTGTGTAGGCTCATCTTATCCCTTGCATCAACCTTTATCCCCTCAGGATGCTCAAGACCCCTTTTCAACAGCTATCCTTGCACATCAATCTTGTGTTAACCTTGTGTCTTACTAATTTCCCACCATTTTTTAGCATAATTTTTTTGGACACTAGTGCACCCCATAGACATCTGCACATTGCACTAGCATCCTAAAATATCTTAATGTTCAAATGACCATTTTCAAGTTTTCTACCACTTGTCACCTACCTTGGTCAATGGAAACGGCTTAGGATGCTTTGTAATAGCTTGAGAACCTTATTTTCCCTCCTCTTCTCTCTTTTAAATCTATCTTTTAACTTTATTTACTCTCTCCCTCTCTCTTGATCTTTCTCTCTTAGTCTCTTTCTTTTTCTCTCTTATTTCTCTCTTGAGAAGTATTTTTATCTTTCTCTCAAGCTTGCACATCTCTCTATAGCTTGTTGCAACGGTCTCAAGCTCTCACAATACTCTCTAAAACTCCCTTAGCTCTTGTAGCTCTCTCTTTCTTTATCTCTTTGGCTTCCTCAAGCATTGCAATTATATCTATTTTTCTTATGTCTTTGAGAATCTTGGGATATATCACATCCATTGTCTATGCATTTAATTATTTTTTCTATTTATATTTCTATCTATATGTCAATGTTGTTGTCCATGGAGGTAAAAACACTAAAATAGGGGTTTGACTATGGCAAGCCCCTAAACAACCACAACATTTTCTCTTGGTCTTATGTGTGCAAGTGTTGGAGATATTTATTTGCTGGAGGCACTTGGGCTATTGTGAGAACTTTCTTTCTCCTCACAATTTTTATCATCTACTTTCTATTTAGTCTATATCTCATTTAGTTTAATTTATTATAGTTCTATTAATTTCTATTATCTTCTAGTATTTCAAGAGTTCTTAGCAATCAAAATAGAAGTAGTCATTTTTCTATTATATATGACATTCTTAGTTTTTGATCCATACGAGATGCTAGTGCACCATTGGGAGACACACACATCATGTTGTAGTCCTTGGGTTGCACTATTGCCCTTGGATGAGAGCTTGTCAGTTTTTCCAAAAGACCTTTGTGACTTACTCTTTCTATTTCTGGAACTCTCATCATTTATACAGTCACTAGAGATTTGTTGCTCAAGGTAGTTGAGGAACATTTACTCCTTGTAGACTCTTCTTGTCTTGAGACTCAAGGGTAGCAAATTTCCTCCTCTATACCTTTTTCCCTAATAAGAGTTCTCCAACAAATCTTAAGCTTGTTTAGATTTTTAGTTGCATCTATCCTTGGGAAAATTGACTCATGCATATCTTGTTGGATGAAAAATAAGGCTTTTGAATAATTTTTCTATTTTCCTTCAACTAGTCTTTTTGTGCTTGAGTTAAGGCTACAAGAGCTTGGGCATCTGCATGCTTTGTATAACATTGTTCTATTAACTTCCATAAATGTTATGACATAATAAGGTTGTCAATTTTATACTTTAGAAATCATATTTTTCACCTTTAAACATAGGTATTTGAGGCTCGGATAAACTTGAATGATCAGTTTCAATATTTCCCTTTCACAATAAAATTTCAACTAGTCTTCTCTCACACACTATTACCTCTCAAAAAAATTATTTTTTTAGATAAAATTTTCACTCCTCTGTAGAGAATAAAACCACCTTTTATTATTTGGATTATACTAACACAAATAGATTTTATAACTTCTTGATGCTATGATACCAAGGTAATCCCAAAATAATGGGTCCCAAACTTGGGACATCCTATTTTTTTCCTAAAATCACATATTCTTTATAAAAATTAATGGTTTAAGCCTTGAGGGGTTCCATCTAAAGGGTTTTAATTGAAGAGGGTTAGATAAGACCCCCTTAGATCAAACACCCTTGGAGAAAACCCCTATAGTCTTAAATCATTCCCACAATGGAGTCTCCTTCGCACCTATCAAAATGTTGACAAATTTTTTTTTCTAAATATCTTTTAAGGGATCAAATAAAGTCAATTAGAAATTATTTTTTTTTTAAGTATGTAGCACTTATTATAAGCTTTCTAAAAAGTATAATTTTTAATATTTTTAATTTTATTATTATATTTATCTTCTATTTCTTATGAATGTAGGTTTTTCACCAAACATCAAGATATGTTTTTCACATTTGTGAAAAAAATGTGTGTGCACCAGGTATTGATTTCCTTGTTTATACTAAAAATAAATGAATTCATTTCAATACATAAAAAGAAAGTTATGTGTGACAACATACACCTATGTCCAAATTATAATTACTTTGTCTTAAATAATTAATTAAAAATATATATGCAACAAAAAACTATGAAAAAATATCCATGCACTAGATATTGATGTTACAAATGTATATTTTAAAACTTCAAATTTTATCCTTTCAATAAAAATAATTATGTATGATGACATAAACACCACCTTTTAAAAATGTTTTTGATTAGAGGTAAACAGGTTTTGAAGGGGCCCCAAAACCCTTTACAAAAAAGAACAACTGAAGTGAAAGATAACTAAACAGAGCAAATAATAGCCAAAACACAACAAACCATTAGCACAAAAGCAGCCAAAAAGGTAGGACAAAAACAACAGAACTACATATTCTTTAGAATGTTTGCAGCTTCCATGTCGCTCTCCATAGCCTTCTGGTGTTCATCCATGACTTCAGACATATATTTAGCTGGGACCCCCACCTGCATCTTGGTTTTATTACGAGTTATAGCATTGGACCCAACCACATTTACCTCATTAATCAAAACATTTTGCACACCAGCAACCTTGTCAACCGAAACATCCTCCTCGACTTACCTTTCACCAACACCAACATCCTCACCAGGAGTAATCTCCATACATTTTTTGACCTTCTCAAAAGGCGTAGAAATGCCCTTAGACTCGTGCCTCACAACAGAGTTAGTCCCATCCACACCCTTGTCCAATTTCACAATAATCTTACTATAAACAATAAGTTATTAAAAGTTATGTACATAAATTCACAATTTATTTCTAATTTTTTTAAAACATATATTTAGAATCTACACACAAATCCTCACAAATCATTAGTTCATATCATCTCCAAATTATTAATGGTTTAGTTTCTATAGGTTTTATAAAATGAAAATTTGGTGAAAACGTTGATTTTAATGTCCTACTTTGTCCAAAAAGTGGGACATAGTATTGTGGGCTGACCCACCAATTGTTGGTTTTGAAAGAAAAAAACTAGTTGTAGAATCATAGGTTTTCCATTGCAAACATTTTATAAAGAAAACAAAGGGTTTATATAATATTAATATCTAACATTTAACATTTAACACCACCAAAATATTGCACTACAACAAGGAAGAAAACTAATGATTCATTAAAGAACACTAATATAGATATTAAAATATTGTTAGAGTGCTTTATAACAATGTTGGTCATACCACCATTTTTTTCCTAAATAGAAATATACTAGGTGAAATAAGTATAAACTAAAAAATAATACACAAGACCTATATTATATTGAACATATACTCTATGTCATACAATATAAAAGAAACAACACTAAAAATTTAAACAAAATAATCTTACAGAAGAAGAAAATTGTGTTGGTAGCTTATAAACAAATACAATAATGTACAAAGTCCACTTATAGACTCTCTCCAAGAAAATACCAACATCAAAAATAACCTAACAATGTGTAGGTAAAAATAGCATGTTTTTCAATAATGAAAGCCCTTTTTCTTAGTATACAAATGTGTGGATATTTTGAGGAGAATGTATAAGATCCAAATTATATGCATCTATTGTTTCTCTTTCATTCATTAATGGGTTCTATTGCTGTTAATATAAGGAAATATGCATCCACCCAAGATAATTTTCACACAACCCAAATAGAGAGATCTATGCACATAAGTATTCAGAATCCATTTACAAAAGAATACACAACATACCATCAAAGATGAGACAAGATATACCTTGGGAAAAACCTCAAGAGGGAAATCCTAGCCTCCAAAAGCATCCATCACTCATGTATTATTCAATAATAAACATTATAATACATCTTCAAATTCCTCCATGAACACCTTTGAAATATCAAGCCCTCTACAAGTAGTCCATGTGAACAAGTATGTAATCACACATCCTATGCCGTGCTTCAATCCTCACAAATGCTAACAAAATATTCTATCAAACCCTTAGCCAAAATAGCCAATCAACCAACCTTAGACAAATACTCATGTGTTTTCTTTTATAGAAACAAGATCACACAAAACCACCAAGTGGTATTACATAAAACCATGTGACTAATGGTCATTACGTTACAAAACCATTAACCCCTCATTTAATATTGGTAATAAGTTTTTCCAATATTAAATATTTTTTCCATGTGGAATCCTACTTTAAATATTGTAGTGTTGGAAAATGTACTCCTTTACATTTTCACACTATGTTTGGATCCCTTAATTAATTGGAATTAATTAAGCCTCTAATTGCCTAAATTTTTCATTTACAAGCCTAATTAATTGTAATTTTTGAAAGGGGAGTTGTAATTTAATTAATGCATTTATCATTTTTATCACTAATAAATGAATGGGTCTTTATTATTTAGGTTAGGAACCATTCACCCTTGGGCGAATGAGCCCCCTTTAAGATCACAATTTCAAATTTTAAACATTTTTTGGCGGCATCTTAAGGTCCTAAATTCAAGGTTTAAGTGTCAGCTTGTAATGTGTAATTTTTGGGAAATTAGAAAATTGTCCATAAAAGTAAGGTCTTTTTATCAATTCAAACTAGAGAATAAATCATATGCAAGCATTCCTAGAGCTAAGATTGTTGTCAAAGTTGTTCAAGAGCAGATTTCTCAAGCATTTGTTGCAACATTCAAGATCTCAAGCATCATGCATGTTTTTGGAGCTAACATTGCAATGTAGGTTTCAAGCATTCATGTCAAATTTCAAGAATCAAGATCACATCATCAACCAAGCCATTCATGCAAGATCTAGACATTGGAGACATCTACTAAGTAGCAATTCTTCAAGGGTTTCAAATCAAGGGTTTGGTGAGTTGCAACATATCACTTGTTCATTCATCATTCCTTTCATGTTTCATTATTTCAATTCAAGGTTTAATTAACAAAATGGGGTTTGACCAAGGTAAACCCCCATTCATAAAAAAATACAAATTTTCCCTCGTGTGTGTTTTGTAGATCTTAGGTTGAAGGATTGAATATCTCTTAAAGTGAAAATTTGGAAAAGTTATCAAAGTTGCAAAAGTTGTCAAAGTTATCGTCAATCCATGAAAACTCACCTACATGATTTATTTCCAAACTTCTGACTGTGAAATCTAGAGAATTTGAGAGTGCAAACATAGGACTAGAGGACCCAAGAAAATGATTTTAGAAAGCCCTACAAAAACCCATTTGCCCTTGGGTGAATGAGTCCTAGAGGACACTCAACAACAACATTTTGATGATAGGTACAAAAAAACTAAACCATCTCACATATATTTGAAAGTTATAGGTTGTGTTAGATTAAGGTTTAATCTTCTCACTTCATGTTTCACTTTTCATTTTTGGGTTTATTCGATATTTTTAATCTTTCTCCCAAAAGTGTTATTTTAGTAGATATGCACCATCCTAGATCATAAGGAAAGCATCAAGATCTCCTTCAAGGTTGACTCATGTAAGTGTTGAAAGTCAACCTTGGCTTAAGGGATCTCTTTTCCCTAATGAAATAGAGGGAAATAGGTGCATTATACCCCATTTTCCCTTTCTATTTATAGTAAATTAGTGGTGAACCCCCATTTCATTTAACAATACCACCCCATTTTTCCTTCATTTCATTTTGGTGAACCTAACATTCTTGCACTATCAAATTTCTGAATTTGGATTCCATTTGAACCCTAGATCTAGGATTTGCATTCCTTTGCATTGCATTGAATTTATTTGCATCTCATTGAATTTATTTGCATCTCATTTAGGGTTGTTAACTTGCATTAGTTTGCATCACATTTATGGTTTTAGGTTTGCATTTTGCATGCTTTAAAATCTAAAAAATTCAAAAAATTGCATTAATTCTGCATAGGATTTTCATATTAGTGTATGTTCAATCATTCATATTAAAAAATTGAGTCAAAATTACATTTCAAAAAGTGTCATATTTTTCATCATTTTTCATTCATTGCACTTGCATTTGGACATCAAATTCTGAAAAAATTAGTCATTGAAAGTACAATTTATAACCTGAAACAGGAAACCATAGATTTGAACTTCAAACTCAAATTTAAATTTTTGTAACCCTTGTGCTAGGAACCATTAACCCTAGGGTGAATCTATCCTTGTATAGGTAATGTTTCAAACTTTTGGGCAATGATTTATCTCTGTTTGCATTCTTCTAATCTGTTGTTAAATCTGGGTTTTAGTTTCAGAAATCAAAAAAATCTGTCATCTTTTGCATTAGCTTTAATTGCTCTATTTAAGTGCATTGTTTCAAAATCAAAATTGGAATTAAAAGAAATAATTTTCAGGTTTTTATAGTATAATCAGAAAAATATCTTTCTTTAAATTTGAGAATTTACTAGATCTCTTGCATTCTTGCATCATGCACATGTGTATGGGTAATATATGGAAGTCCTTAATTTCTATGGTAGATGTTTCAAGTTGTTTGTTTGGTGAAGACCCTAATGCAATTGAGACTCTTAATGAACCTTCACCTCCTAATGAATGTCCTCGTGAGGTGGATATCCTAGGTCAAGATGAAGATAGCATGCAACAATTCATCCAAGACTCCCTACGCAACCTTGAAAATAATACATCCTTTTATTCATCCATGCAAACACCACGTATAATCCCATCACTTGATATGTTCAACCTCTTACATCCTAAAATTGAAGCACAAAGCAAGCCTCAACCATCAATAAATAATGAACTTGATCACAAGGGAAATAATGATACTCTTCTATCTTATGTTCATCGAGTTACTAATACACCCATTAACTTAGAAGAGAGTTATGGTCAAGGTTTTAAGATCTTAAGTAAACAAGGATGTGCCATAACAAATGAGCATGATATTCACAAAATTTTAGAATAAATACCATCCAAGGATACCAATGGGTTAGGCTATCAAGATCTCCCCCCTTGCAAATCTCCCAAGGGAAATGGAATTCCCTTTCACAAGATCATATCAAGAGACCAATTAATACCTCATAAGGATGATAGGATCAACATAGATCCTCCTCCCCCACTTCCACCACAATAAGTTGCCCAATCAAGTAAGAAATCTAGGCCTTATAAACTTGAGAAGTTACCATTTCTCCATGCTATAACCAAGAAAAAATGAGCTTTACAAGCCCTTCTTGACCAAGGACTTACCAGATTGCCACCTATCAAAGAAAATAAGGAAAAAGTACAAACATGTCTTACTGTGCATATCATAGAACTCTTGGACATACTATTGATGACTTTTGTGTCTTGAAAAAGATTCTAGATGAATATGATATCATTGAAGAAGTTGTTCCTTAGACTGCATGCACTTTGCTCCTTGCCATGTGATAGTTGTAGGATCATCTAGTATGCTCACTATTGCATGTTTTATATTTATTGCAAATAATTTTTATATTGCAAGGATCCCATTCTCATCACTCATCTCAACTCATCCTTGTCCTGCTATAGGTTGACTCGCATGTGCCATACTAGTATTATCTTTGACTTCTTTTCATATTCTTTGTGATTGCATGTGCATAATGTGATCCCCCATACTGTGCTGCTTAGCATGTATTTAGATGTTTGTGAGCCTACTTTGGATGACCCTTGTCACTCCATTGGTGCAAGGATACAAAGGAAGCGAATTTGTTGTGACATTATTATATTTGTATCTACATTATTCTATATGTTGTAAACCTTTGTCTTGTGTTTCCCTTTTGGGGATGACAATGCATTGGGAAATTTAGGTCTCTTCCATGTTGACCCAAAATATTCTTTTTGTTCTCCCTCTCTATGTGTCATTCTTCCTTTGTGCTCATTATTTCATGAGTTATTTGGGGAATGATGATGCTTTTGAGCTCGATTATATCACTGCACCAATGACAAATGTTGATTCCAGATCCATGGATCCCTTATGTGTTATCTTAGGATTGCATATGGGGGAAACTCTCCTTTATATGTTGTAGATATATCTCAGAAACATATGTTTACATAGGATTTCTGAATAAATCTCTCATATATTGGCATTTATCATATTCTACTTTAAAGTAATTGCTCACAAGATGGTGTTTAGAAAATTCTTTAAAGTGGTGGCATACACGTCCCTGCTCATTTTTTGCTTCAAAGTTTGGTCTTCTTACTTCACATGATGTGTCTTCTTCGTGGTGCCATTAGGTTTGATGTCCTTCAAGATTGTGACCTTTATGAGCATATGGAATTCCTCTTAGTGATGATGCTATGAATTACATCCCTAAGTTTTGAATCTTTTATCCTTGACTAGTCCTCTCCTGGAGACATTAGGCATGATGTTCCCTAAGATGAGACCTTTCATGAACTAAGAAAAACCCCTTTGAATATCCTATTGCATGTATCAAATCCACCAAGCATAACACAACTTTCTTACTAGTGGAGCCTTTATTTTTTTCAAGGCCACCAAGCATAAAATAACTTGCTTGCTAGTAGAGCCTTTTTCTAGCCTTGTGACCATTTTTGTGGTTCCTTATCAAAGTTATCAGGAGGTATAACTTTGTTATGGTTAGTACAATGGGAGCCTAGACTTGGCATGACTTCCCATTAGCCACTTTTTGGGGCTCACCTAGTGAACAACATATTTTCACTACCCCATGTGAGTGCATTTGGTTTGCATAGTGGACAACAAGTTTCCACTTGTAAATGTTTTTGGATTAACAACAAAGGCTTGATCCATACCAAATGGACAAACAGTTAAGGCTTGGTCCACCCCTTTTTTCTCTTCGCTAATTTTGATATTGTATGCTTGTGTATTTTGTTTTGTTGTTGCATATTTAACATAGGCATGTGTCTCTTTGTGCCTTTGTTGGTGTAGACAATAAAAAATGTCTCGAATCATATCATACACTTGAATCAGGTATACTAACATCATTTCCTCTTTAAACCCATCCTTTTTTTGCTTAATTAATTAAACTAGCCTAGCTAATTAATTAATGGCATCAATTTCACCTATTAACCTAATTTATCAAACTGAGTTAATTCACCCCCTTTTGTGCTAACATTTTGTCTCGTTAAATTAAATAAATCAAACTATTTAATTTAAATCCCTAAATCTTCTTATTTAATTAAATGTCATTCCACCTTTCCCCATTCATGAAATTATTCTATTTAATGAATATCATCTAATTCTTCTAAATCCCATAATTGCATTAATTAACATTGTTTAATTTTCAATTATCTTAATCTAATTCCCCCCCACTTGCAAGGGAATGATGAATTGGTGTTTGTAGCTTACAAAGACTTTAAAGTCTATTAGATGGATGTTAAGTCTATTGGATTCCAGTTGTGTTTATGGTTTGTCCTTGATGACAAAATCCCTAATCCTTATGATTTATAATGACACTTCTTTGATGTCTCTTGGCTTTTATAGAAAGTTATTTGTTATGTTTAAATTTCAATATGGTGATAAGAATTCTGGTTCAAGCTATGAATGTTATTTCTGTGTTTGACAAAACTTGTAAGTTGGTATTCTTTGTCAGGATGGTTCTCTTTGCATTTCATAGGCTTTCACATATTGGCATGAGTATGGCAGGGTCTCCTCAATCCACTTTGAAATGTCTGAGTTGCCTATCGGCAAGAAATTTCTAATGGTATGTTGATTGAATTTAACATTCTGGCAGCTTTCACTGTAACATTGTTTATTGTCTCAGCGACAGTAGTTATATTGGCATAAGTTAAATCAGTCGGTATGTGGTCTCAGCGATATTGGTTTGTCACACCGACCAGCACAGGAAAGAATCTCTATCGGCATGAGCTTGGTCGTTGGGCTGAGGTCATAGCAAAAAGGTTATGTCTCTCTTACTAATGCATGTGGATGCCTTTCGGCAGGAGTGTTGTAATTGGCATATGGTCTCTCCGAAGACATATTGTCTTACCGACCGTGTTCAAAAAGGGTCTTATCGGCAAAAGTTTTTCTTCAGTATAATGTCATAATAAACCCTGTGGGTCTCGCCGATGGAAAATATTAAGGGCTCTCGATGAAACATATTATGTTCGATATAATATCTCTCCGACTATGGAAATTCATGGCGAAGGTGAATGAAAGGATTTTGGCGAAAGGTTGGTAAAGTCTTAGCGACTCAGAGTGAATAAAGTCTTTCGGTGAAACTTAATGTATTCTATGAAACGTCTTCCCGACAGCATTAGGTTACAGTGACAGTGTTAAAACAAGATAGAAAGCTCATCGATAAGAAAAACCATTTGTCATAGTGACCAATGTGTATCATGTGGAGTAACGGTGAAACATGGAGCAGTTTATATAGTGTCTCCCCGACTATGTATAGTCTCGGTGACTTGGAAATGATAAAGGCCTTTTGCATAGGTGTTGAATTGTCACGGCGACAATGTGTATCGAATGTCTTTCGAAATGACAAAGTTTTTTCTCCAGGAGGTCTCCCCGAAAGTTGGTTGTTACAACGATTGTGAATGAAACTAAAAGGGCATCTTGGTAAGAAGTTTCCTCATGTCTCAATGAAAGAATGTTTTACTAAGGAATACCATCGGCGTAGCATGTTGTATTCGATATATCTTCTCTCCAACTCTGGTGGTTCTTGGCGAAAGAGAAAACCATAAGGTTGTCTGGCAACATTAGAGTTGCCTATGACATAACGTGTCATCATTTGAATTGAAAAGATTAGGGCAAACTTTTTGAGTTTATTCTCTTAAGCTGGGTATCAAACCCTAACCTAGCCACCATCATGAATGTTTACGCTGACTGTAACGACTTCTACAGAGGTCTATGGAAGGTTTTTTTGATGCGCCTCTCTGGTTGGATGCTTGATAGTGGTTGATGGAGCCATGGGAGCTACAGATTTGTCTGAGAAACAATCTCACAAGTTTCAGAAGCTGGGTGAAATGAATCTTGTTTTGGTTGGTTGTTCTGTCGTTACTTCTGAAGTCTGTTACTTTTATGGCATTTATAAATAGGAGCATAAAACTAAGTTTTTTGTTCAGCTGTTATTGTAATTCTAAGATTATCATATTCTTGGGCTGTGTGAAAATGTATGATAACACTCTGTAATAAAAATCTGAATAAAAATGCAGAGATTGTAAATTTCTTTTCTATGAGGTATTTTAGGGATTCAGTTATTGAATCTTTAAGGTATTATGTAGACGAGAAAACAGAGAGGTATGTGCTTAACTAAAAATAGAGAAATCCTCTGAATCATTACTATTGTTCAAAACATAATTTGAGGGGTTGGTACTCCTTGAGATAGATATCTCTAAATGAGGGGTTGATGCTCCTTGAGTGGGTGCTCAAAAATCAGCCTATAAGGCATTGTGAATAGTTGATTAAAAGATTAAGCCTGGAAGGCATTTAGGGAGTGGTTTTTATACCCCAAGAGGGTTTTCCACTCGACAAAATATTGTGCCTCTTTGTTCTTCTGTGTTCTCTCTGGTTTATTATGTTGTTGTTTCAGTTCACTGTTGAGTCATTATTTTTCTCAATTTTGTTTATGAATGATTACATTCAACTCATGAATGCTCTAATTAGAATGATATTGAGATCAAATATGAGCTATGTGTTTAAATATTTTAAAATTCAGTCAAATAGTTAAGACACTGATTCACCCCCCCTCTCAGTGTCATTTTAACTCCAACAAAGTCTACTTTTTTGAATGGTGAATTGGAAGAAGAAGTTTACATGGAAAAATTTAAAGGATTCTAGTTTTCAAATCAACCAGGTATGGTATGTAAATTGAAGAAGGTGCTATATGGGTCGAAGCAAGCTCCAAAAGCTTGGTATGCAAGATTGGACAGATATTTGATACAACAAGGATTCAGTAAGGGCACCACATATAGTAATCTTTATTTCAAAATTGAGGAAGACAAGATCTTAATAGTGATTGTATATGTGGATGATATTATCTTTGGTGGAAATGAAGCTGTGTAAGAATTTTTTTGAAGAGATGTAGAAAGAGTTTGAAATGCCAATGTTTGGGGAGATGAATTTCTTCCTTGGGCTACAAATTGATCAAACAGATAAAGGGATTTTTATTTCATAGTCAAAGTATGTCAGAGATATGTTGAAGAATTTTTGAATGGATGACTCTAAACCGGTATGTACTCCTAGGGTGATTGGTTGTAAATTAAGCAAAGATGATGATTTACCTAAGGTTGATCAAAGCAAATATAGATCTATGATTGGTGGACTATTATATCTAACTACTACTAGATCGGGTATCATGCATGCAATTTTTCTTGTGGCTATATTTCAAGAAGATCCTAAAGAAATACATGTTGCAGTAGTAAATGTAGGGAAAAATAGATCATCTTAGAATGAAACATCTAAGAACTGCAGTGCCTTCAATGAATTCAATTTCATTAAATTTCCTCAAAGACACATACTACTATGCCATAAAGTGGAAATTGACACAGTTGAACTCCCTCATTAACTCTTCTAAGAAAATCACATGCAAACTTAACCAAATTCAACACTTATGCACCCATTCAAATTATAGAACCAACCAACATGAAAGACAAACAAATGAACACAGATATATGTGGGGAAAACCCTTTCGGGTAAAAAAACCCACACTCCAAAAGCCCAGATCACCATTGTATTATTCATGCAACAAAAATAGTTACAAATACAATATCAGGCTCTAAGCCTTTATAGAGTTACATCTTGTTCATCTTGGAGAAATATTTGACAGCATAATAGATCAAGATCCTCGCACTATTACAATACTCTCACATAGCATATAGTGTAGATCCATCTCCTCTAATAACCCTCTTGGCCTCACCAGCCAGCCCAACCTTCACATTCTTCACTCTCACTCATCTCAACCAACAACCATTAGGGTTTTATTTAAT
This sequence comes from Sequoia sempervirens, assembly GCA_007258455.2. Lineage (NCBI taxonomy): Eukaryota > Viridiplantae > Streptophyta > Pinopsida > Cupressales > Cupressaceae > Sequoia > Sequoia sempervirens. The sequence continues at coordinate 56,978,795 of VDFB02193867.1, read as the reverse complement.
TTTTGTTCCTTCACCGACAAGCTTCCTCCATCTCAGGTTACGCACACCACCATGCAGCACAAATCGGGCTACCCAACATTAGATTTTAGTTACAGAGAATATTACATTTGCACTCTGTCAACCCCCGAGTCAAAATATGCATTTAATTCAAATATATTACTTACAAAAAATATAGCTTTCAGCCAATGATTTTTTATTTACAATTTAGTGATGTAAAATTAACAAATGAAATCATGCCACATGTCGACACATCACTCGTCCATCGCATTTGACTATCACACCAAACTATCAGTCATTCCTTATGGTCTCCACTATCCACCACGCTACCGCTCGATAACCAAAAGACCCTTGAGGTCTGGAGGTATCCCACACTACCGCTAGACAGGTGAGAGGCTCCCGCGGTATGGCGGTATACACCACACTACCGCCTAACAGGTTGAAGACACATGTGGTATAGTGATAATCGCACTACCGTGTCTCAACTTGAAGACTCCCACGATATGGCGATATCCATCGCTCTATCTCTAGCCATCCAAGAGAACCCCACAGTATGGTGGTATCATCGCACTACTGCTAGCCATCCAGTGAAATCCTATGGTATGGTGGTAACTACGCCACCGCTAACCATCCAGCGAGCTCCTGCGGTATGGCGGTAACCACGCCACCGCAACCCAGTGCAAAGACACTCACAGTATAACGGTATCCACCGCACTACCGTACCTCAGCTAGAAAGCTCCCGTGGTATGGCAGTATACCACGCTACCACTCCTCTCTTACAAACACCTAGCGGTACAATGGTACAAGCATAATCCAACACTTTTAGAAGTTTGAGCAACAAGACCAGGGTTTCACGAGTGAGTTTGAGACACACATTCTCAACAATCTCCCACTTGACAAAGAACTCACTAAACCCCCTTCCAACCTTCTAAGTCACTGTACCATAGCCATTAATGCTTTAATATGAATCTCAAACAATGCTCTAGTGCTCCAACCAAGACACCTGCACCAACATCCAAGATGTCCACCAACACAGGAAACGGTTTCATCCATCCACTACAGGACAAGAAACGAGCCAAGGCGTATATGCACCAATCTACAAAACACAAGCACTAGATCCAACAAATAGCAAAGACTATAACATGCTACCACCACTTCACTATGCTCACACGCTATACAGAAGCAATATCAACTTCAAAGCCTCAAATAGAACACAACTGTGAAGTCATTCTCTAGAAACAAGATAGAACACCAACTAGAATAGCAATGAGAGAACTAATTGCTCCCATCCAACTAATTAACCCACGTGATTGAAAATAGCACCCACAACAAGTGCTAATCCATCCAATCACACATACCTCCAAGGTATCAACATCGACAAACTCACACCACTCCATAACCAACCCATTCAACAATAAATACAAGCTCCATGTGCCAACCAGTCAATGAAGACAAAGCACAACCAGGAACTCCCACTACATGGGTAATGAATCTGAAAATATTAAGGCATACCAAGTCTACCAATAATAGCACATAAAAAATGTAACCATGTAGTACCAAGAAATTATCCACAATGATATGCAGAACCTACAACTAACTGCTACAAGAATCATTTCTCTCAATAGTATTCCAGAGCTCTTCCAAGTTCTTCACACCCAATATAGGAAAGAGATAAAGAACCTTCAAGTTATCACCTAAGAACATAAGTGAAAACACATGACCACAAGCTAGTGATCACTACAGCTCTGACCAAACCTTGAACCAATGTAAAATGAAGTCAAACTTCCAAGAAGACAACCAAGACCGAAGAGAAAAACATTGCACAACATATACCTGTAGAACATCCTCCTACATACACCTTAAAAGCCAATTGTGTCAAATATGATCTCCTTCGCATCCCAAAAGAAAAACCATAACAAGATTAAACTTAACATATGTAACATGTAATCAACATGGATGTAAGCCTCTCAAAGAAGATCAAACTACTACATTTCCCATCTCAGGAAATCATCCCATATAACTATCTCCTACCAGTTCTCATCATAAAATGATATCACATAAAAGCTCAAGGAGATAAACCATGTTGTACATCTTCCACTATGAATCTTTCAGAATGATTTAAGCAGCAATTCAAGATCCATATCATGAAAGGAAGCATAAGACACATTTGAAAGATACAATGGGAAAATACCTCTCAAATTAGACTTCATTGTCGAGTAGACCAAGAGTGGGGAAAGAGAATGCTCCTCTAGGATAACCAAGTCATCATGAATTCTCCAAGAGCAACCTTCTCATTGGTCTCTGTTGAACTCATGTCCAACCAAGGTGAAGGCTACTTGGACTTGTTGTGTAGTTTTTGCACACACGCCCCACTTGGAGTAGGGACCCTCTTTTCTGATGTCTTTCGACCTTTGGTTTTATTGGATTTGCCTTTTGGAAGTCTTGACATGTTGGTTTTGTGGGCTTTGGTCTTGCCTTGGGGCTGGAATTGATTAAAATTGAGTTTTAGCAAAATTCGGGTTTTCACCTAACTCTGGGATTTTTCAACTCCGGCGGATTCTCCCAGGCTCTGGTTCATTGTCCGTCCATTGCTGCACTTTCCGAATCCGGGTTTCTGCTTGACTCCAGGATTTTTCGGTTTTGGCGGATTTTCCCTGATAGTGCCAAAATCCTGAACTTTGTTATATTCCCGGTTTCTGTATTCCCGCGGAATTTGTGTCCATCCGGATTTCTGCGTATCTTGGGATCATCCAAAATTTTGTTTTGGGCTCGGGTTTCCGGATTTGTCAGATGTGTCTTGTCACTCATTAATGACCGAGGTACCTCTACTCAGACATGTATGGGGAAGGATTTAAGACCTTTTGGGCATCATTTTTACTCCATCATTCATTTGCTTGCTGCTCTGGCAATTGAGAGTTTTCATTTGAGCTTTGAGAATTGATCCTGAGTTGCTTGCACGTGGATTGTTTGGGTGCTAATTGAGGTTTTCATTGTTTGGGCGTGCTTGCTTCGTGGTTGCTTCTCCAAGTTTGAGTTTCGTCTGCAATAATCCATGGTATGTTATCAATGGCCCCTCTTGTTTGTTTACGAAATGATTGAGTTTTTCTGTATTGATTGGTGGTCATTTCGTGTCGGCCCATGTTAGCCACAATTTCCTTCCTATCGAGTTAGGTTTTGATCCATTTTTCATGGAACCTCATCACCTATACCATATGAGCACTATGTATCCATTAGACGACGGGTGCACACATTTGGAAGGGGTTCTGGGTTACATTGTTTGCCCTCTTAGTGTGTAACCTGCCGTATTGTGCAAGGTTAGCGTTTTTCGGTGTTTGGCCCAGAATGAAAAATTCGTTATGATTGATCAATCTTTCCCTTGTATTGCACTGACTCCTACCCTGCGAGGATTCAGAGTGCCTTAGATTGATATGTATGGATGGTATTTAAAACTATGAATTCACCCTGGTTTTTATGGCGGGAGGTTGTTCATCGAAATTAGGGCATCATCGTTCTGTCATGGGAATTCATCATTTGAAAGCTTTGGGAACGTGAAATCATTTGCATTCTGGATCTTGCTGGTTAGCATCGATTTCAGGACCATTATAATCCAAGTAGAAGAGATTGCATGATTGTTTAATTAATGGTTCGTGTGTCGTCGGTCGTCGGGTTCCCGTGGTGTCCGCGGAATTTCTGCGCACCCGGATTTTCCTGGTTTAGGCTTATTCCGCGGAGTGTGGTAATTTCCATAACATTTCAAACTGTCCACGAAAATCTGTCCCAGCTGGACTTTTCCAGTTTTCCTGTCTGGCTTTATCCTTTTTGATTTTCTGAAGATAGGATTTATGAATTAAGTGTTAATTGCTTATTTCTTATTACTAATGAGCAAATTATAGGATAATCTGATGATGATTTGGCAGCGAGAATCCGTCTGGGTCGGATTTCTCTGAAATTCTGCCCCGACTGGATTTTCCTGGGTTACATTGTTTTCCCGGACTGCTTTATTTTTCTGGATCTTCAAAGATTGGCAATTTTTGATGGTTTTTATATCACTTTATATGGTTTTAGGCTAACCTTTGGATTAGAATATGCATGATAATTGAGTACTAATGATGTCCTTTCTGAATGTAGGCCGAATCAAGCAAGGCTGCAACAAGAAAGACTAAGGGTGACACGGAGGGGTCATCCATCTCAGAGGTAGAAAAAGTAAGATTGGATACCAAAAGTCAGCTTCTTGAAAGAAAGATATCTTCCGTATGGTTAGAGGTGTCTGACACCAATGTAGGGGCCTGGAGGTACGAGGACTTCAAACAGAGGACGACTGAGAAGAACCTGTCAGTTTTGAGGAATGGAATGATGAAATTCGGACTGGTGCATGTGGCAGGGTTTCCTCCTGCAATACAATGTTATGAGCTGTTCTTGGAGTGTGCCTGGCAGTATGATTTTGATACGCAGAGGGTCGTTAGTAATGAGGGAAGAGTCTTGGCCAACTTCAGCCCTGTCTCTATTGCCTAGGCTTTTGACATGCCTGATTTGCCTTTAGTATGTGGTCTAAACATGGACTTAGCCAGAACATACTATGAGAATGAGCCAATTAAATCTCAATAGATGATCAACTCTTGGTTGGAGAATCCAAAGTCACGCTATTCCAAACTCCCCAAACAGCTACATAGAGTCAAATTCAGGTCTGACATTTATAATGCTATAACATTTTTGAGCAGAGTAGCTGGTTTGAAGACCGCTAGAGTGCAAGAGAGTTGGATGGTCCACGTGATCACCAAGATTGAGCAAGGAACCAACTATCACTGGGCAGGGCTTAGTAGCTCTAAGATTGATAAACAACTGAGGAATGTCCTGGAAACCAAGAGGTTCACCATGTCCTCTTATGTCATGTATGTACTAGCCAGATTCTACCCATACAGGGGTTTGAATCCACGAGGGACATTTGGACAGGACATTGTCTATGAGGTTTACTTGGAGTTGCATCTAGGACACAAAGACTACCGGAGAGCCAATGATGCATTCACAATGCATATCACTAGGATGCTCCAGAATGCCGAGCATATGGGATTGTCAGATGGAGCCAAAGGGCTGATAAAGAATTATGGGGCCTGGTTCATTCAATTTCCCACCTTCACCTAACTTAGAATTGATGGATGTCTGGTTGCTCCATATAGGTTACCTCGATATCCTATTGATCACATTGTTTTGTTAGAGATTGTGAGGCAAATTTGTGAATTTGATGCTATTGTAAAGAGAGAGAAGCATAAGACAGGCTTTAGTGGAGATTTCCCCCTCAAAATTGGTGTAGCAGAAGTGTGTCCTTCCATCCAATTGGCACATACTGCAGGAGAAGAATTGGCAGCATATGGTTTCTCCTTCCACTCCAAAAGGATGAACTTTGATATCACGAGAGAAGCACAAAAGAAGGCCACTAGGGAGTATCGGCATAAAAGTGACCTAGAGGAATATTGGGCCAACATTAAGGATGATTTTGAAGCAAGAAAGAAGAGGTATTCTAGACTCCCTATTGATGCCATCAAACGGTACAATGTCAAGTTGATCACGGACCAACTAGAGGATGATGGAAACTTGGTGCAGGATCATGCCTATGAAGCCTTGAAGGACAGGTCCATCAGGGAAATCAGTTGGAATGAAGATGAGGTCACAGAGTTGGAGGACCTAATGGCCCCTGTTATGAAATTTACCTCTTCTTGGTTAAAGCATAAAATTTGGGAGTTGGAGAGCAAGAAGGTAACTTGTACCTTCAATTTGATGGGAGACCTCAACCCTATGTCAACTTCAGAGGGATCCGGGGAAGATGACCCCAAAGGGAAAACTGCAAAGAGCTCTTCTTTCAAGATAAAGATTAGAGGCCCCAAGGAAAGTGAGCCCAAACCAAAGAGGAAGCCAAAAGGAAAGAAGAGAAGTTGGACTTTGAAAATTGGTAAGTCCTCTGATGAGCAAGATTTGGAAAAAGCCGAAGAGGAAGATGTTCCTCCACCACCGAAGAAGGCAAGAACAACCAGGACTTCAAAGAAGAAGGGTCAGGTTGCCTCAAGGGATGAGCCGCCTATTGTGGATGTAGAGAGTTCAGGAGGGGAAAAGACCAAGGTTTATATGAGAAGATCAAGGACTCCATCCCCTAAGGAGCCAATGCAAAAGAAGGACCTTTCTCCGGAGATGACAATGGTAGAGCCATCTAGGGTTGCTTCTCCTCCACCAAGCGCACCTGAGTAGGAAATTCTTGAGGAGCATGAGACTAGCAGAGAAGCGGAACCATTTAAGGAAGGAGCACTCTTTGGTGAGGTAGCTAAGCTTGAAGTGGAAGAGGTAGGAAAACTTCCTTCCCCATTGGTGCAGTATGAAGATTCTCCAGCGAGTAGCAAGGGCCATGAGTCACCTGAGAAGGAGGATATTCCAGCCAGAACCCCATCGCCAGTACAAGAGGTAGAGTTTGAGGAAGAAGATCAAGGTGAGCAGATCTATGAGGAGGAGGAGGATAAAACAACTGAAAAGGAAGAAGAGAAAATAACAGAACAGCAAGAAGAAACAAGAACAAAGGAAATCCGGGTAGAACCTGCAGCCCTGGATTGGCTTGAAAGAGAGATTGCAAGGAAGAAACAGGTTGTGGTTGAGGATACTCCCTTGGATTGGGATGAAATGCTGTCTAAAATTGGCAAAGGGAAGAAAAAGAAGGCAGCTAAGGTAGTCTCAAAGGTGGAGAGAGATGAAGTGAACAATAGGGTTATCAACATTGCCACCCTTGCCGCGGACAAAACTAGGGAAGAAGTTACTGGTCAAGATTACAATGTACAAACTATTAACCTTGGACAAGCATCCATGGAGTAGGACATAGAGGAATATGAAGGGTCCAGTGCTGTGATTATTGGGAGATTGAGGAAGGAGGCCCAGACCAAGCATGAGTTGAAGAAGGAGAATGAAAGACTTAGGAAATGCTTGGAGGAAGTGATGAAACCCCTGCAATCTCTCCATCCTTCTTATTCTACCACTCCTAGTTTTCTGCCCAACGAAACCATCTCTGAAATTGAGAAAATGAAAGCCTCAACTCAAACTGTAGTAGATTGGCTAAAGAGTGTGCAGATAAAGGGAGATGATGCAATTAAGAAAATCTTATCGGTTGGGAAAGATGCAGTCCGAGCTAAGGAGCTACTAGAATATGTGTTGTCCGAAGATAAGGAAGACATTGACCTCTTACTGCAGAAATCCAAGATTATCATGGGACATGGTAGGGATCAACTGGTTGCAAATGGAATTCTTCCTTCTTCTAGGTTAGATGAGCCCTGGGAATGGTTTGAGGCTCTGCAGATCTGGCAGAAGGCCATGAAGAAGATACAGAAATGAAAGAAATCAATTGATGGTGATCTTACTGTAGTGTATGATGGGTGCATTGCATTCTTTGAAGTTATGACTGGTAGAAGAAATATAGCTCCTAAGTACCTTAGTCTGGAACAGCTGAAAGAGTGGTGGCATGAAGTCTATGCCCCAGATTTTGAGAGTATCATAACCGGCCACCAGCTAGATGATGTAGCCACATATCTGGCAGTGATGGATAAATATCAGGCACATAGGGTTGATTGGAATAAGACTGTTAAAGATTCAAAGAGGGAGATTGAATCTATTAAATGCAGACTCAGGATTTTTCTTTTGCCACCTGTCACTGAGTTGGATGGAGCATTTTTTAGGGTCCAAGGGTCGTTGGCCCAGAGCAAGGATAAGGGAAGCGGCACTTAATGCTTATTTTGAGATTTGTGCTTCCCTATTATTATAGGGCATGCATTGGACCGGATTGCATTGGGGATTGTGTCAAGGCCAACCTTGATGATGGATGGCATTTAATGTGTGTCTTATTTTGATTTCTTAGGCTGACCTATTTTGGCACTTGTTCTTATTTTGTAAAATATTTGGCTGGGGCGACATGTCTTGAGCTTTGTTATAAAAGGCATTCCTACCTCATTGTTAAAGGGAGTTAGACAAGAAGAGATGAGATATTAGAGATTAGAGATAAGAAGTTAGAGCATTTTGCAAATTTCTTGAAGCAAGTATTGTAATCAGAACAGTTGAATTGTTGCAGTCTTTTGATGAGATAATTCAGTTGAAGACATAGTGGTTTTCCTGGTGCAATCTCTTGTATTGGTTTATCTCGCATGGTTCTTGTTGTTCTATCTTTCAAATTACTTGAAGATTTAGGGTTTAGTGTTCGGAATTAGGAATTAGTTTTAGTTTGATGAATGGTGTTTATGATTTCATATGTGGAATGTTTGTAGCAATCTTTGGTCTATACTCCCAGTAACTATCTGATTGTAGTAGGCTGGTGAATTGAACCTGGACCATATATTCATATGTGCTTAAGTTCAATTGTGGATGAATGTCTATGATTTGAAAATATATATACCTTAGAAGATTGCACTGTTCTTGTGATTTTGCATTGTGGGTTAAGCAAGAATTGGTTATTTGAGATTGGTCCATTCCAGATATCTATCATTTGCATTGTTTATCCTAGGAACAGTTAGATCTTGTCATATCTTTGCACCCTTATCTTTTGCTATTTCTTTATCATTTGGTTAGATTTAGGATTAAAGATCATCATATTGCATAATCTGGTAAACTGGAATGATACAGTTTGTTTGTAGTAAGGTCCCTTTGTGATTATCTGAGTTGTTTATGCATTGTCATGACCTGACACCCGAGAGACCTTGGGGTGATTTTCAGTGATTTATTGTTGAAAATAACCTTTCAAGAGAGATAGAATATTGTATTCTGTCTGAGTTGTTGTCATGCAAAAAATACCATCAACAGATTGGCGGTAGAAGGAGGCCCTGAATGAGCACGTTGGATCGTTTCTTGAATGCCATCTCTCCAGAGAGATATAGGAGAAATACTAGATCTACCACAGGAGAGGAAGATTTACAGGAATTACAGTTCCCTGCTAGGTCAAGGAGGACTCGAGAAAGGGGAGAATCATCATCACCCATCCCTTCACCAACATCATCCACATCGTCCCATCCAGAAGTTGAAGCTATACCCATCCCTGAGGCAGCTCCCATTCAACAACCTCAACCTATCATCAACCAACCACAACCACCTCCCCCAGTTTTACCAATGGCTTTCCTAGCTAATAATCCATCCCCTTTGTCTTTCAATGCTTACAATGTAATGCCCAAAAACCCTAAACACTTCTGCTCAAAATTTCATGTTAATGACCCAAATAGGACTGCAGAAGAACATATAAGGATCTTCCAAACCTGTCTCAAAGATAGAGGGATTGTCCATGAGGATGTTGCCTGTAGGTTGTTCCCTTATTCACTAGGAGAGGAAGCATTTTACTAGTACAATCACCTCCCATCTGGCTCAATTCTAAACTAGAATGATCTTGAAACTGCCTTTATACAGAAGTTCAGAATACCTATCAGTGCCAATGAGTTGTACCTGCAATTCATCAGAGTCAAGAGAGAGGTCAATGAACCCATATCCAGTTTCAATAATAGGTTTCATCGTGTGTACACCAGACTTCAAGATCCTTATGTTTTGGATGACAATACAGCCTTGGGAGTCTATTACGAAGCATTGGATAGCCTCACAGCCACCTTTCTGAAGTGGAGACCTAACCCTCCAACTAACCTAACTGATGCCTACACTGAAGATGTTAAGCTTAGCACAGATCTGAGGCAACATATAACTGGACTGTTGCCTTCTCTAGGACCAATTGCACATCCCAATCAGGTTCAGGCAGTAAATCAGGCACTTACCAACCATACTCCAATCATGAATCCAGTACCTCAGTTACCCTTGGTGCCACATCCTGGTCTTCCCATGAGCCAGGTCTCTCCTACGATAAATTTTCCCCAACAGCAGGTTAATCAGCCTATGTATCAGTCACAGCCAAATAGTTTTCCTGCTTATCTACAAAATTCTGAGGTATTGCATCAGTCTATAGGATCTAATACAATGTATGTCCCTCCTCAGAGTAACCCAAGCCAGCCTCCTTATCGAGATCCAAATAGGGAAAGGATTGATGAAATGGCTGAACAGATAAAGAAGTTGAATCTGGAGGTGACCTACCTAAGGAATCAAAATAGTCAACTGCAGGCTGCCCAGAAGAGTATGCAATCCAATCAGAACAAAGAATTTTCACAAGGGAAAATTTTTGATAGAGGACAGTGTAATGAGAGAGGATTCCACAATGACAGAGGATACAATTAGGATAGAGGTTACAACAATGACAGAGGCTATAATAATGATAGGAGATAGAATTTCGATAGAGGCCAAGGTAGTGGATCAGGATTTGATAAGAGGCCATCACAAGGGTAGGGTAGAACTTGGAATACAGGACCTAATAATGGAGGAATCCCCACCCCATTGGATCAACCAGCTAATCAAGTAGTCAACCAATCTGCAAATCAGCCGGTCAGTCAGGACAAGCCTCCTAGTGGTGTATATCTGGCTGAAGCAGCCTTATCAAGATGGTGTAGGCTTCATAAGACAAGTCAGCATTCAAAATTAGAATGTCCAGAGTTCCAAACTGCTGCTTCTATTTTCCAATATAAGGTAGAGAATAATGCTAATGGGAAGGAGATTGTTCCCTCTAGTCCTTATGATTCTCTTGTGCTGGTTTTGAACCACGCTCCTTTCCCAGCGAGTAAGGAGAATGTACCTGAGGAGGAATCTGATTCTCAGGAGGGGGAAATAGATCAAATTTGTAATGGGGATGGAGTTTCTCAGCTATTCAATGAAGAAACAATGAACGATAATGGTCCCCTTGATCATGAGGAGGCTTATGTTGAAGAAGTACAGATGTTCCAGAGGCAAGGTTTGAGGGATATGCCCCATAGGTGCCCACAGGCTGGGGGACCTTTCACCACTTCCATTCCTCCTAACAACTTTAGTACCCCTCCAGATCCTAATGCTAGCAATAATCCATCTTTCCCACATGTATCCAAGCAGTACCTTTCGACGGAGAGGCAAGCTCAAATTGACCCACATAAGGAAAAGGTTGTTCAGACAGGCAAAGACAAGGCAGAGGAACCTCTTAAGGAAGCTTCCACTGATATGAGTGAAGAGCAAATGGATTTATATGTTGCTGAGGAGTTCAAAAAATTAAACGTAAACCTTTCAGCATTTGAGTTATTGAGGTTCCCTCCCATTAGGAAGGCAGTTTTAGGTACTTATGATGCACATCCTGTGTCTTTGGATAAACCTTCTGGTGAGCATAACAACAAGATCCCTAGTTCTCAACCTATGAAGACACAAAACCAGGCCCATAATAAAGCTAACCTTCCCCCTGGAGATAAAGGTAAGGAAAAGGATAAGACTCAAGTGGCCCAGGTAGATACTCAGCCCACTTTGTTCTAGGGGAAGGCAGAAACCCCACCATTTCTGATTTTTGTCCGTATATTTGGGAAGAATCTGCATAATTGTTTACTAGATTCTGGTGCTTCCACCAATGTGATGCCATTTGGAGTGTGTAGAGCTCTAGGAATTACACCTGTTGACTCTCAGAAGAAGGTGACTCAGTTGGATAGAATAGAAGTAAATGTGGTGGGAGAACTAAACATGATTCACATGCAGATAGCTTCAGATCCAAGAATTCAACAGGTTATCAATATTCAGGTAGTTGATATTCCTGATGCATATGGTTTGATCCTGGGAAGAGATTTTACTAAGGCTTTGAATGGTTATGTGTCTACTGATCATTCTTATATGTGGCTTCCATGGAAGGGAGTGCCTAATCAGATCAGAATTGAGAGAGTCAAGAATGAAGTACATGATCACAGAATACCAAAAGACCTCAACAGAAGTCTTGATATCAGAAGTTGGCATGGGAAATTACATATTATCAACTCAGTATGAGGAGTCAGACTCAGAGGAGGTATTGATGCTACATACGATGCCTATTGATGATGGGACAGGATTCAGCCCTCTTACTGTTTTGACAGAATCAATTGAGGAAGAAAAGGAACCTGAAGATAACCAGATTAGTCTATTGGACAGTTTTCAAGAATTCATCATGCAGTGTGTTGACAATCAGGTTCGCCTTGGAAGAATGACAAGCTTTGAAGAATTACTCTTACCTAATTGGTGTAGATTTCATAATGCTTCTCATTCAGAGTTTGAGTGTTGTTTATGCCAAACAACAGTAGAACAAGTACAGAAATGCATGAATCCAACCCTGTCAGTTCAAATAGATATACAAGATCCTCAGAAAGACTGTTAAGAAAAGAAGTTTGTGTCATCTAAAAAACCACCCAGCAATATTAAGCCAAAGGATGTGATGAAGAAGATTGCAGCTACTGAGTGTTGGACACTTAGGTTTGATGGATCCAAGTCCAAGCATGGAGCTGGGGCAGGGTTTGAATTGATTAGTCCAAAAGGTAAGAATTTCTTTGCAGCCTATAGACTTCAATTTTACTGTACAAATAATGTAGCAGAGTATGAAGCGTTAATTCATGGACTTCTCATGGCGCTTAAGAAAAAGGTTAAAATTCTATAAGTTTTTGGTGATTCAGAATTAATAGTCAAATAAGTGAGGAAGCAGTATTCATGCCACGATAGGAGAATAACTAATTATAGACATAGAGTGTGGGACCTCATTGAAGGATTTGATGCCTTCAACATTCAGCTGATACCATAGCAAAAGAATCAAACTGTTGATGCTCTTGCTCAAGCAGCAAGCACTCTGTAGCCTTTATCTTTGTCAGGTTTGAAGAAATTCACTGTAGAATTGACTCCTGTGCCATCGGTTCCAGACAATGTTACTAACTTCTAGGTGTTCGAAGATGATAAGCATATTCTAGATTTTATCACAAATACGGACATTTTTGCTTCTCAAATCACTGATGAGACAGAGCTCCAGGAAGCAGAACTGGATTTAGAAGGTGTGATAAATCTAAAATCAAATACTATTCCAAGGGGAATGGTACAGTTGGAGAGGATTTTTTATATGGATAAAATCAAGGATCAGGAACAAGAATCAAAGGAGTCTATCAAAGGACAATGTGATACTTACAATATGGGGACTAAAGATAATGCCAAGAACATTTTTATTGGCAAGGTATGCACTCCAGAAGAAAGACAAGGGATAATTGCAGCACTGCGTAGCTTTCCTGATATAGTAGCCTAGAGTTATGAGGACTTAAACTTATGATACCTCAATCATAACTCATACTATACCCCTGAAGCCAAATGCCAAACCTTTTAGACAGAGACAGAGACCCATTAATGCATTATTGGAACCATTCATACGGAAAGAAGTCCAGAAGTTACTATCTACCCGAATCATATTTCCTATCAGACATTCAACATGGGTAGCCAACCTGGTTCCAGTGAGAAAAAAGAATGGAGAAATTAGACTCTGTGTTGATTTCAGGAATCTGAACAGATCTTCAAAAAAGGATAACTATCCAGTCCCTTCACTGGATGAAGTGCTTCAAGTGGTTAATGGATCCCAGATGATGTCCTTTCTGGATGGTTACTCAGGGTACAATCAAGTAATGGTTCAGTATGAGGACAGACACAAGACGACTTTCACAACTAAGTGGGGTACCTTTGCTTACAGGAGGATGCCATTTGGACTTATTAATGCAGGGGCCACATTTCAAAGGGCTATAGATATTGCTTTTAAAGATATCATAGGCAAATGCATCATCATTTATATGGATGATCTGACTGTGTTTTCAAAGAATAGAGGGGATCATATCTCGGATCTACATAAAGTGTTTCAAAAGTGCAGAGAATTTGGCATATCCCTGAACCCCAAGAAGTGTATTTTTGGAGTAACAGAGGGAAAGCTACTGGGACATGTAATATCAAAAAAGGGATTTGCTATTGATCCAGAAAGAGTGGAGGCTATCCTGAAGATTCAGCCACCTGCTAGCAAAAAGGAGATGAAGTCCTTCTTTGGTAAGATCAACTTCATCAAAAAATTCATCACCGGATTTGCTGAGATTGTGAAACCATTAAATGCAATGTTGAAACAAGATGCCAAGATCGAATGGACTACAGAAGCGAAGGAAGCTTTTACAGAAATCAAAAGAGCCATTGCTAACTCCCCAATATTGGTAAGTCCTAATTACAGTAAGCCCTTCTATATCTATTCCTTTGCTTCGGATCATTCGTGTGCTGGAACGTTAACTCAAAAGTCTGATAAGGGAAATGAGCATCCTATTGCTTTTATGAGCGCGTCATTAAAAGATGCTGAGTTGAAATATCCAAGTGTGGAAAAGTAGGCATATGCCCTGGTCAGAGCAGTAAAGAAATTCAGGCATTATATCCTTAGAAATAAGGTATATGCAATTGTCCCTGATTCTGCAGTTAAGTTACTTCTGATGTAAAATGAATTAGGTGAGCGCAGAGCTAAATGGGTGACGATGCTACAAGAGTATAATATTGAGATCTAGCTCATGAAGTTGGTAAGAGGACAAGGACTCACTCAAACTATGGCTGAAATAGGCCCAGAATTGACTGTTCAGAATTATAATATCGAAGAGGTTTCCCCAGATGGTTGGTATGATGACATAGTGTATTATTTGCTGAATCAATGACCTCCAGGTCATCTTAATGCAGTTCAAAGATGAGCTCTACAGTTAAAGAGTGATGGTTTCATGCTGAAAGGAGCTATTCTGTACAAGAGAAATCATGAAGGCATTTATTTGAGGTGTCTTGGGAAATAGGAAGCTGAAAGAGTGATGAATGAATTTCATGAGAAATATGGTACTAGTCATGGCTCTGCGATTGCCACTGCAAATCCGATTTTAAGGGCAGGTTACTACTGGCCCACACTGTTCAAGGACGTCCACCATCATGTCAGGACCTATCACATGTGCCAGACTGCAGCAACAAGGGAAAGGTATGCAGTGCTTCCGCTCCAACCGATCACTAAGGTAAGGCCTTTTGCCCAGTGGGGTATGGACTTCATAGGTCCCATCAACCCACCATCTTCTGCAGGACACAGGTACATTCTCACTATTACTGATTATTTCACAAGATGGACTAAATTTTTTGCTTGTAGGCAATGTACATCGAATGTAGTGATTGATTTTTTGGAATCTGTTATTCTTAATCATTTTGGATGCCCTATTGTTATTGTCTGTGATAATGGTCCTGCTTTTGCATCTTTGAAATTTTCAAATTGGGCCTTTGATCATGGCATTATTGTGAAGTTTGCGTCCAATTATTATCCTCAGGGAAATGGCCTAGCAGAGTCCTCTAATAAGAACCTATTGACTGTCATTCGTAAGTTGTTAGAGAGGAACCCTAAGGACTGGCACACCCAGCTTCGGTTTTCCCTTTGGGTAGATCGCACTAGACTTAAGTCATCCATTGGAATGTCCCCTTATCACTTAGTGTATGGTCTAGAGCCAATATTCCCTATTCAACTCAAGATCCCAACTTTATAGTTTATAAATGAGTTTTATGATGAAGGGGACAAAAGGGAGGCTAGGTTGACAGAACTATTGCACCTTGAGGAGAAGCGAGATAATGCCTTGGAGAATTTTTCCAAACATCAGGGGGTATTTAAGAGGTGGTTTGACAGGAGGGCTAAAGTCAAAGCCTTCAAGATTTCTGACCTTGTCCTATACTGGGATAAACCTCATGATCAGAAAGGGAACCATGGGAAGTTTGATAAATTATGGCTTGGCCCATATCAGATTGCTGAAATACTTAGAGATAATGCCTTCCGTCTGAAGACTCTCATGGGAGAAGATATTCCACTGCCTGTCAATGGGCAGTATTTGAAGCATTATTTCAAGTCCTGAGCTATTTTTCAGCTCCTTGCTTTGTATATAGTTAGTTTAGGTTGCTTTGCTTGTTTTGTTTGGTTAGAATAGGTTTCCCTTTTGCTTTGTCTATTTTTCTTTGGTTAGAATAGGTTTGCTTTGGTTTGGTTTGTTTTTCTTGGTTTGCGTTGCTCTTGCTCTTGGTTTCTTTTCTTTTTGGGATCTTTGGGTGCATCTGTACGACAATGGTGACAAAGTAGGTCTGATGTTCTTAATATTTCCCTTATAAACTCTAATCATCCTTCCAGGACACCATGGTACGAACTCTCTACCAATGTCACTTATCTTTATGCTGAGGCAAAGGGTTTTCTAGTCAGTTTTTAATAGGAATATATTAGGGTCTTACACTTTTAATTATTAATATACCTGAAGTTGCATAAGGTCCTTATGAAGTTTGAATGAGTGAAAAATATTTTTTCTGCTCTAATGCCACTGTGGTTCTCATCCCTGAGTGTGGACTTCATTGTTCACAGGTTGAAGCAAAAGTAGTGAAAAGATAAGCAGTAAAAAAAAAAAGAGGAAAATATATATATTGCAAATTAGTTGACAATTAAAAGGTTTCAATTCAACTCATTAGGGGGATCTGAATATCTCTACTGGGGCTATAGACGCCTGGCTGGCAGTAGAGCTATGTTCAGGAGGATCACAGCGATAACCTCATCGGGGCTATGGATGTCTGACTGGCAGTGAGGCTCTATCCAGGTTACTTTTAGAGTATGAATCTTTACGTAGCTTGTTCATACCAAGTTTGGTTCCTGTTGTAACTAAGGGAGGATAATGAATGCATATGCACACACTTTCACCCTGGTATAGGAAAGTTTGAATGATTAGGAGCTTCTTTGTTTTCACTTAGGTGGTGGCAGGATAGGTGAGTTGAAACAATAGGTTCTGGGTTCTTGATTCCAGTTTGTCATCGAAATGCTCAGGAGTATTTTTCCAGCAGAGTCACCATTTGTTGTGCAGTTTTTGCACACACGCCCCACTTGGAGTAGGGACCCTCTTTTCTGATGTCTTTCGACCTTTGGTTTTATTGGATTTTCCTTTTGGAAGTCTTGACATGTTGGTTTTGTGGGCTTTGGTCTTGCCCTGGGGTTGGAATTGATTAAAATTGAGTTTTAGCAAAATCTGGGTTTTCACCTAACTCCGGGATTTTCCAGCTCCGGCGGATTCTCCCGGGCTCTAGTTCATTGTCCGTCCATCATTGCACTTTCTGAATCCAAGTTTCTGCTTGACTCTGGGATTTTCTGGTTCTGGCAGATTTTCCCGGACGGTGCCAAAATCCTGAACTTTGTTATATTCCCGGTTTCTGTATTCCCGCAGAATTTGTGTCCAACCGAATTTTCGCGTATCTTGGGATCTTCCGAAATTCTAATTTGGGCTCGGGTTTCTGGATTTGTCAGACACGTCTTGTCGCTCATTAATGATTGAGGTACCTCTACTCAGACACATATGGGGAAGGATTTAAGACCTTTTGGGCATCATTTTAACTACATCATTCATTTGCTTGCTACTCTGGCGATTGAGAGTTTTCATTTGAGCTTTGAGCATTGATCCTGAGTTGCTTGCACGTGGATTGTTTGGGTGCTGATTGAGGTTTTCATTGTTTGGGCGTGCTTGCTTCGTGGTTGCTTCTCCAAGTTCGAGTTCCATCTACAATAATCCATGGTATGTTATCAATGGCCCCTCTTGTTTGTTTACAAAATGATTGAGTTTTTTCGTATTGATTGGTGGTCATTTCGTGTCGGCCCATGTTAGCCACGATTTCCTTCCTATCGAGTTAGGGTTTGATCCGTTTTTTGTGGAACCTCATCACCCGTACCATATGAGCACTATGTATCCATTAGACAATGAGTGCACACGTTTGGAAGGGGTTCTGGGTTAGATTGTTTGCCCTCTTAGTGAATAACCTGCCGTATTGTGCAAGGTTAGGGTTTTTCAAAACAAAAAATTCGTTATGATTGATCGATCTTGCCCTTGTATTGCACTGACTCCTACCCTGTGAGGATTCAGAGTGCCTTAGATTGATATGTATGGATGGTATTTAAAACTATGAATTCACCCTGGTTTTTATGGCGGGAGGTTGTTCACCGAAATTAGGGCATCATCGTTCTGTCATGGGAATTCATCATTTGAAAGCTTTGGGAACGTGAAATCATTTGCATTCTGGATCTTGTTGGTTAGCATCGATTTCAGGACCATTAGAATCCAAGTAGAAGAGATTGCATGATTGTTTAATTAATGGTTCGCGTGTCGCCGGTCGTCGGGTTCCCATGGTGTCCGCGGAATTTTTGCGCACCCGGATTTTCCCAGTTTAGGCTTATTCCGTGGAGTGTGGTAATTTTCGTAACATTTCAAACTGTCCGCAAAAATCCATCCCAGCCAGAATTTTCTGGTTTTCCTATCTGGCTTTATCCTTTTTGATTTTCCGAAGATAGGATTTATGGATTAAGTGTTAATTGCTTATTTCTTATTACTAATGAGCAAATTATAGGATAATCTGATGATGCTTTGGCAGCGAGAATCCGTCTGGGTCAGATTTCTCCAAAATTCTGCCCCGACTGGATTTTCCCGGGTTACATTATTTTCCAGGACTGCTTTATTTTTTCGGAGCTTCAAGGATTGGCGATTTGTGATGGTTTTTATATCACTTTATATGGTTTTAGGCTAACCTTTGGATTAGAATATGCATGATAATTGAGTACTAATGATGTCCTTTGTGAATGTAGGCCGAATCAAGCAAGGCTGCAGCAGGAAAGACTAAGGGTGACACGGAGGGGTCATCCATCTCAGAGGCAGAAAAACTAAGATTGGATACCAAAAGTCAGCTTCCTGAAAGTAAGATATCTTTTGTATGGTCAGAGGTGTCTGACACCAATGTAGGGGCCTAGAGGTATGAGGACTTCAAACAGAGGACGACTGAGAAGAACCTGTTAGTTTTGAGGAATGGAATGATGAAATTCGGACTGGTGCATGTGGCAGGGTTTCCTCCTGCAATACAATGTTATGAGCTGATCTTGGAGTGTGCCCGGCAGTATGATTTGATACGCAGAGGGTCGTTAGTAATGAGGGAAGAGTCTTGGCCAACTTCAGCCCTATCTCTATTGCCCAGGCTTTTGACATGCCTGATTTGCCTTCAGTATGTGGTCTAAACATGGACTTATCCAGAACATACTATGAGAATGAGCCAATTAAATCTCAACAGATGATCAACTCTTAGTTGGAGAAGCCAAAGTCACACTATTCCAAACTCCCCAAACAACTGCATAGAGTCAAATTCAGGTCTGACATTTATGATGCTATAACATTTTTGAGAAGAGTAGCTGGTTTGAAGACCGCCGGAGTGCTAGAGAGTTGGATGGTCCACGTGATCACCAAGATTGAGCAAGGAACCAACTATCACTGGCCAGGGCTTATTAGCTCTAAGATTGATAAACAGCTGAGGAATGTCCTGGAAACCAAGAGGTTCACCATGTCCTCTTATGTCATGTATGTACTAGCCAGTTCTACCCATATAGGGGTTTGAATCCATGAGGGACATTCAGACAGGACATTGTCTATGAGGTTTACCCGGACTTGCATCCAAGACACAAAGACTACCGGAGAGCCAATGATGCATTCACAATGCATATCACTAGGATTCTCCAGAATGCCAAGCATATGAGATTGTCAGATGGAGCCAAAGGGTTGATAAAGAATAATGGGGCCTGGTTCATTCAATTTCCCACCTTCACCTACCTTAGAATTGATGGATGTCTAGTTGCTCCATATAGGTTACATCGGTATCCTACTGATCACATTGTTTTGTTAGAGATTGTGAGGCAGATTTGTGAATTTGATGCTATTGTAGAGAGAGAGAAGCATAAGACAGGCTTCAGTGGATATTTCCCCCTTAGAATTGGTGTAGCAGAAGTGTGTCCTTCCATCCAATCAGCACATACTGCAGGAGAAGAATTGGCAGCATATGGTTTCTCCTTCCACTCCAAAAGGATGAACTTTGATATCACGGGAGAAGCACAAAAGAAGGCCACTATGGAGTATCGGCATAAAAGCAACCTAGAGGACTATTGGGCCAACATTAAGGATGATTTTGAAGCGAGAAAGAAGAGGTATTCCAGACTCCCTGTTGATGCCATCAGACGGTACAATGTCAAGTTGATCACGGACCAACTAGAGGATGATGGAAACTAGGTGCAGGATCATGCCTATGAAGCTGTGAAAGACAAGTCCATCGGGGAAATTAGTTGGAATGAAGATGAGGTCACAGAGTTGGAGGACCTAATGGCCCCCATTATGAAATTTACCTCTTCCTGGTTAAAGCATAAAATTTGGGAGTTGGAGAGCAAGAAGGTAACTTGTACCTTCAATTTGATGGGAGACCTCAACCCTATGTCGACTTCAGAGGGATCCGGGGAAGATGACCCCAAAGGGAAAATTGCAAAGAGCTCTCCTTTCAAGATAAAGATTAGAGGCCCCAAGGAAAGTGAGCCCAAACCAAAGAGGAAGCCAAAAGGAAAGAAGAGAAGTCGGACTTTGAAAATTGGTAAGTCCTCTGATGAGCAAGATTTGGAAAACGCCGAAGAGGAAGATGTTCCTCCACCACCGAAGAAGGCAAGAACAATCAGGAGTTCAAAGAAGAAGGGTCAGGTTGCCTCAAGGGATGAGCCACCTATTGTGGATGTAGAGAGTTCAGGAGGGGAAAAGACCAAGGTTTATATGAGAAGATCAAGGACTCCATCCCCTAAGGAGCCAATGCAAAAGAGGGACCTTTCTCCGGAGATGACAAAGGTAGAGCCATCTAGGGCTGCTTCTCCTCCACCAAGCGCACCTGAGCAAGAAATTCTTGAGGAGCATGAGACTAGCAGAGAAGCGGAACCATTTAAGGAAGGAGCACTCTTTGGTGAGGTAGCTAAGCTTGAAGTGGAAGAGGTAGGAAAACTTCCTTCCCCATTGGTGCAGTATGAAGATTCTCCAGCGAGTAGCAAGGGCCATGAGTCACCTGAGAAGGAGGATATTCCAGCCAGAACCCCATCGCCAGTACAAGAGGTAGAGTTTGAGGAAGAAGATCAAGGTGAGCAGATCTATGAGGAGGAGGAGGATAAAAAAACTGAAAAGGAAGAAGAGAAAATAACAGAACAGCAAGAAGAAACAAGAACAAAGGAAATCCGGGTAGAACCTGCAGCCCTGGATTGGCTTGAAAGAGAGATTGCAAGGAAGAAACAGGTTGTGGTTGAGGATACTCCCTTGGATTGGGATGAAATGCTGTCTAAAATTGGCAAAGGGAAGAAAAATAAGGCAGCTAAGGTAGTCTCAAAGGTGGAGAGAGATGAAGTGAACAACAGGGTTATCCACATTGCCACCCCTGCCACGGACAAAACTAGGGAAGAAGTTACTGGTCAGGATTACAATGTACAAACTATTAACCTTGGACCAGCATCCATGGAGCAGGACATAGAGGAATATGAAGGGTCTAGTGCTGTGATTATTGGGAGATTGAGGAAGGAGGCCCAGACCAAGCATGAGTTGAAGAAGGAGAATGAAATACTTAGGAAATGCTTGGAGGAAGTGATGAAACCCCTGCAATCTCTCCATCCTTCTTCTTCTGCCACTCCTGGTTTTTTGCCCAAGGAAACCATCTCTGGAATTGAGAAAATGAAAGCCTCAGCTCAAACTGCAGTAGATTGGCTGAAGAGTGTGTAGATAAAGGGAGATGATGCAATTAAGGAAATCTTATCGGTTGGGAAAGATGCAGTCCGAGCTAAGGAGCTACTAGAATATGTGTTGTGCCAAGATAAGGAAGACATTGACCTCTTACTGCAGAAATCCAAGATTATTATGGGACATGGTAGGGATCAACTGGTTGCAAATGGAATTATTCCTTCTTCTAGGTTAGATGAGCCCTGGGAATGGTTTAAGGCTCTGCAGATCCGACAGAAGGCCCTGAAGAAGATACAGAAATGAAAGAAATCAATTGATGGTGATCTTACTGTAGTGTATGATGGGTGCATTGCATTCTTTGAAGTTATGACTGGTAGAAGAAAGATAGCTCCTAAGTACCTTAGTCTAGAACAGTTGAAAGAGTGGTGGCATGAAGTCTATGCCCCATATTCTGAGAGTATCATAACCGGGCACCAGCTAGATGATGTAGCCACATATCTGGCAGTGATGGATAAATATCAGGCACATAGGGTTGATTGGAATAAGACTGTTAAAGAGTCAAAGAGGGAGATTGACTCTATTAAATGCAGACTCAGGATTTTTCCTTTGTCACCTGTCACTGAGTTGGATGGAGCATTTTTTAGGGTCCAAGGGTCATTGGCCCAGAGCAAGGATAAGGGAAGCGACACTTAATGCTTATTTTGAGATTTGTGCTTCCCTATTATTATAGGGCATGCATTGGACTGGATTGCATTGGGGATTGTGTCAAGGCCAACCTTGATGATGGATGGCATTTAATGTGTGCCTTATTTTGATTTCTTAGGCCAACCTTTTTTGGCGGTTCTTATTTTGTAAAATGTTTGGCTAGGCCGACATGTCTTGAGCTTTGTTATAAAATGAATTCCTGCCTCATTGTAAAAGGGAGTTAGACAAGAAGAGATGAGATATTAGAGATTAGAGATAAGAAGTTAGAGCATTTTGCAAATTTCTTGAAGCAAGTATTGTAATCAGAACAGTTGAATTGTTGCAGTATTTTGATGAGCTAATACAGTTGAAGACATTGTGGTTTTCCTGGTGCAATCTCTTGTATTGGTTTATCTCGCATGGTTCTTATTGTTCTATCTTTCAAATTGCTTGAAGATTTAGGGTTTAGTGTTCAAAATTAGGAATTAGTTTTAGTTTGATGAATGGTGTTTATGATTTCATATGTGGAATGTTTGTAGCAATCTCTAGTCTATACTCCCAGTAACTATCTAATTGTAGTAGGCTGGTGAAGTCAACCTGGACCATATATTCATATGTGCTTAAGTTCGATTGTGGATGAATGTCTATGATTTGAAAATCTATATACCTTAGAAGATTGCACTGTTCTTGTGATTTTGCATTGTGGGTTAAGCAAGAATTGGTTATTTGAGATTGGTCCATTCCAGATATCTATCATTTGCATTGTTTATCCTAGGAACAGTTAGATCTTGTCATATCTTTGCACCCTTATCTTTTGCTATTTCTTTATCATTTGGTTAGATTTAGGATTAAAGATCATCATATTGCATAATCTGATAAACTGGAAAGATACAGTTTGCTTGTAGTAAGGTCCCTTTGTGATTACCAGCATTTTCACATATTATCTAAGTTGTTTATGCATTGTCATGACCTGACACCCGAGAGACCTTGGGGTGATTTTCAGTGATTTATTGTTGAAAATAACCTTTCAAGAGAGATAGAATATTGTATTCTGTCTGAGTTGTTGTTGTGTAGAAATCACCATCAACAGGACTTTCAACTGTAATCAACACCTTTCTCAAAAGAATTTCAGCCTCACCTTATTCTCCATGTATCCATGAACACCTGCAACCAATCATCTCATGCTAAACTCCAAATGCATTACTGCACTATCATGAAGTATCAAGCGAATGATCAAGGTGCCCAATACACAAAGAATTACCAGACCATTGTCAAAGCTCCAATCATCTGAATCAAGAACTTATCATGAAATCATGACCTTACCATCCCCCTTGGGAGATTCCATGCTCCAAGCGAACATACCATGGTCTCAAGTGCAATGAAAAATGTCAAAACTCTAGTGTATAAGTAAGAGTATACCATGACATAAAGAAAACAAACTCAAAACCAACATCACTTGTCAAGCACCACCAACACCTCAACCCAAAGACTCCAAGAATCCTCCATGGTTCCAAGATGTTGTACATCCTCAAATAGTGTCCATGCAAAAGAACCCTTCTGTAGCAACAGGATCTAAGAGTCCCTCCTAGTAACATATGCAACACTAAAGAAGATCATTCACCACCAAGTGATGAACCCATAGTCACTACTAAAGCTCCCACTAAAACGTGACATCCAAGCTTTCCAAGCATCAGGACCAAACATCTGCTGATCTAAAAAATCTCCAGGTACAATCGACAACATGTCCATCTGACAACAGTTCCAAGTAGCACCACAATCTCCAAATCACGTAGACCACACCATCACTATCAAAATCTTACATTAAAACATGTATCAAGCTCTCCATGACATCATGATACACATGCTATAGGTTCCCATAATTGACTATTCAGGTACTCGATGCCATCCTTCCTCTCATCTAGTAGCAACCACACCAATGCACAAGTGACCACAGACAAGGTCAACTAATGAAATCTACATTTTTCAGAAAAAAAACAATCTTGTGGATATAGACAGTCCACTTCCAAGTTATCCCACTGCAACTAAATGGGTGATCAATCCATACAATTGCATAACTTGTAGATCCGAACACTGAAACATGCAAACCCATCATCGTAATGGAAAATGAAAAACTGAGATTTCAAAGAGAGCAACAATGTAGATAAATTGACTCAAACACTAGATCAAAACCAAATCTGATTTGCCAATCATGTCCACAACTCAAGCACCCTAGTCTAGAAAACCAGCAAGCAACACTTACATGTAGAACTACAACTATTTCATCCAGCAACGCCCCAAACTGCCAGGGTCTAGAAAATAGTTTTTACCAATAGCTCCACAAAAAAACACAAGTTTTTCTTGACCGCGCAAAACCTGCAAAACCACTATGTTTACAAAAATCCCATGTACACCCATATCCACTACACATCTGGACGACTCAAGATTTTGTACACGACCTTCACAATTAACCAGAGCAATGGAATCATATGAATATGCATAACCATATATTTTTTAAACAAAAATCTATAAAACCCTCAGAACCAAAGAACATGAATCTAAGCCATGCAAGTACAAAGCATCCTTGAAAGGAATAAGTAGTATAGGAACTCCAGGCCCATCCTAGACCAATTTCATAACCATCAACATGCACATCCATACTAGAGAGACAGGCTATTCAGAAGTTTTTAGACCACCCAAAGATCAACTTCATAGCCTTTATGCAATTAGGGTAATAGAGAACAACACCTTCAATGCCAAGTCAAAGCACCCAGCACAAGCACAATATTCCATGGCTGAAAAAAACAACCCAAGAATTTCCATACCATCAGGGAGCCCCTCACACAGACACCCAGTATGAACCGCACTCTACTGCAACACAACTATAAGCATAAACTCACACCCCTTGCATCAGGACCATTCACTGCCAACCAGGAGCCTCATACCACATCATTACAATATGATCAACTCTACTTTCTCCATCTTCAATGTCTTTCACGCTACGTGTTGTCTCAAAAGAGCAAGAAATTTTACTCACCAAAGGGTCAATAATCAATCGATTCCTCTAGATTTCTTCAAGCTTTCCAGGCTAAGAAATCTTCACAGGAGAAATAGCCAGAACCAGCAACCAGAAGAAGGCTCTAATACCACTTGTAGGGAAAAACAGGTCATCTTAGAATGGAACATCTAAGAACTGCAGTGCCTTCGGTGATCTTAATTCCATTAAATTGCCTCAAAGACACATACTACTATGTATTACAGCATAAACTAGCACAGTTGAATTCGCTCATTAACTCTTCTGAGAAAAGCACATGCAAACTTAACCAGATTCAACACTTATGCACTGATTCAAATTACATAGCCAAACAAAATGAAAGACAAACAAATGAACACATAGATTTACGTGGGGAAAACCCTTTCGGGTAAAAAAATCCACACTTCAAAAGCCAAGATCGCCATTGTATTATTCATGCAACAAAAATAGTTACAAATACAATATCAGGCTCTAAGCCTTTATAGAGTTACATCTTGTTCATCTTGGAGAAATATATGACAAAATAATACATCAGGATCCTCGCACTGTTACAATACTCTCACATAGTATACAGTGCAAATCCATCTCCTCTAATCAACCTCTTGGCCTCACTAGCAAACCTCACAGCCAGCCCACAGCCAGCCCAGCCTTCACATTCTTCACTCTCACTCATCTCAACCAACAACCATTAGGGTTTTATTTAATTTTTGTTCCTTCACCAACAAGCTTCCTCCATTTCAGGTTACACACACCACCATGTAGCACAGATCGGGCTGCCCAACATTAGATTTTGGTTACAGAGAATATTACATTTTCACTTTGTCAACCCCCAAGTCAGAATATGCATTTAATGCAAATATATTGCTTATAGAAAATATAGCTTTCGGCCAATGATTGTTGATTTAAAATAGCGATGTAAAATCAACAAATGAAATTGTGCCATGTGTCGACACATCACTTGTCAATCGCATTTGACTATCACACCAAACTGTCAGTCATTCCTTGTGGTCTCCACCATCCACTGCACTACCGCTCGACAACCAAAAGACCCTTGAGGTATGGACGTATCCCGCGCTACCGCTACACAGGTGAGAGGCTTCCACAGTATGGCGGTATGCATCGCACTACCGCCTGACAGGTTGAAGACACTCGTGGTATAACGGTAACCGTACTACCGTGTCTCAGCTTGAAGACTCCTACGGTATGGCAGTATCCACCGCTCTACCGCTAGCCATCTAGGAGACCCCCACGATATGGCGATATCACCACACTACCACTAGCCATTCGGTGAGCTCCTACGGTATGGTAGTAACCACGCCACCACTAACCATCCAACGAGCTCCTACGGTATGGCGGTAACCGCACCACCACAGCCTAGTGTAAAGACACCCGCGGTATGGTGGTATCCACTGCACCTTAGCTAGAAAGCTCCTGTGGTATGGTGGTATACCGCGCTACCGCTCCTCTCTTACAAACACCTGGCAGTACAGTTGTACAAGTAGAATCCAACACTTTTAGAAGTTTGAGCAACAAGACCAGGGTTTCACCAGTGAGCTTGAGACACATATTCTCAACAATAAAGAGGATATTTAGATATTTAAGAGGCACTTCATATTATGGCTTATGGTATCCTAAGGATAATGATTTCACATTAAGTGCTTATACAGATGCAGATTGGGTTGGTTGCATTGATGAAAGGAATAGTACAAGTGGTGGTGCATTCTTTCTTGGATGTAGATTGGTGTCATGGTTGAGTAAGAAGCAGGATTTAGTTTTTTGTCTACTGTAGAAGATAAGTACATATTGCAGCAGCATCATGTTGTACACAAGTGTTGTGGATGAGACAGACACTGAAGGATATCAGAGTTGTATATGATGAGGCTATTTCTATCTTTTGTGACAATAGAAGTGAAATTAACATTTTAAAGAATCGAGTGACACATTCAAGGACAAAGCATATATCAATTAGGTATCACTTTCTGGGAGAGAAGGTTATGGAGAATGAGGTGAAACTTGAGTATGTACCCACAAAGGATCATATTGCTAACTTATTTACTAAGGCTCTTCCTAAGGATACTTTTGAGTATCTTCGGGAAGGGTTGGGGATTATTACCCCTCCTTCATTGAACTAGATGCATATAGAGATGCATTAGTCCAGTGGATCTATGGATCTATCTCTTGTTATGGATTGATGTTGGTGGCTACCTCTTACGGGGAGTAGGTAGTGTCATGTGTTGTCAATGAGTCACTAATTTGACTGGGTATACTCCTAAGGGGGAGTATTCAGAGTAGGTATGTTGGCTTAGTGTCAAAGGGGGAGAATAATGAAAAAAAATTATCCTTTTTCATTGATGTCAAAGGGAGAGAAAGCATCATGTGAAAAAATGTAAGGTATCAGTGGAGAAAGTTGTGTATATTGTCAAATCACATAGGGGGAGAAAAAGAAAGTGTTTAGAGTTGTTGTGTTGTCTTTGATGGTTTTTCACATCATGTGTTTTCATTAATGACAAAGGGGAGATTTTTGCAAGTATGAAGGTGTTGTCGTTGATGTCAATAGGATGTCTACAAATTGGTGTTGTCATTTATGTGTTAAGGAAATTGTTACATGATGAAAATAGGTTATTGCAGGTTGTGCATGTGTAGTTGAGATATTGAGGAAATGTTGTGAGTACTGTTGAACATTCAAAAATATTGACGAGGGTGAATCAATATTCTATAACTTTATGAACACAAAAAATTCAATCACCAAACCATATTAGTTGAAAAAAGAAATGAAAGCATGAATCATCCACAAATCCAAAAAACACACGAACACCAGGATTTTTACATGGAAAACCCAAAATGGGAAAAACCACAGTGAGGATTAGCTCACAATATATTATATCCAAATATAGTATATTACAAGGGCTCACTACCAAGATACACTATCCTTAAAAGGCTCAAATCCAATGTTAAGTACAATACAAAATTGGTGGCTCACTGCCAAAGTATGAACTAATACAAAGTGTACCTTCCTTTTGTTGTATTTTAGTTCCTTTGAAGCTCTAAATATGAAGCATTGCTCTACTTAGTAGTCACACAACTCTGCTCTGATTCTAAACTTCTACCACTAAATTCATATGTTCACATCATACAACACCACTCGCATCTGATGTCATTATGC
The DNA here is from genome assembly GCA_007258455.2 of Sequoia sempervirens. Taxonomy (NCBI): domain Eukaryota; kingdom Viridiplantae; phylum Streptophyta; class Pinopsida; order Cupressales; family Cupressaceae; genus Sequoia; species Sequoia sempervirens. The sequence goes on along the minus strand of VDFB02193867.1, from coordinate 56,950,471 downwards.
TCGCACTTTCACTTCCCTCTTATCTATTCTCCTTCCTTTTTACAATTCCAAAATATCTCATATATATACCCAAATACATCACACACATCAATTAGGTTGGACTAATTAGATGTAAACAAAATAATCCAAAATAGCTCTTATCAGCGCCATACAAGATTTAAAATCATCTTTTCGCTCAATCAAAATGTGTAATACTCAATTTAAAGTCAACATTGATCTAAAATAGATCTAAATAACATCTATAAGGTATAATTAATCTTCTCACCATGTATCATGCATTAGGTCAGCCAGGAATATGACCTAATCATAAAAATTCCAATCATACACATGCTTCTGAAAAATAAACAACTTTCATATTCGATATTTCTTCAGTTTCTCTTTTCACCAACATTAGAGAGGCTACCTTTAGAATCACAGCATCAAAACAACCTTCTCAAGAAAATACAGAATCTCCCATGCTAGTATATTAAATAGAGAGATGACTACAATATATAGAGTTGAACTCTATCATTGCTAACTTCCAGTAAACATCACAAAACTTCTCGAGATCTTGAATATAGTTGTATGAATCGGTCATAATGATATGATTAAGAGCGCAGAGTTACATCTCTTCTTGTGGTGAAGTACGAACCCAAAAACCAATGCACTAGACCACAACACCATCAACAAAGATCACTTAACCAAACCTCTGATAGATCAGCTTCTGATATAGTTAGTACTATACAAGTAACACCAAAAATGATTCCCCACAATGTTGACATCAATGACAACATTGGGTCAACTGAATCATCCTATGTATGTACACTTCATGCTCATGTTGTCAGGCTGCTTCAATGATGATAGACATCCAAAATTCCAACAATCTCCCCCTTTGTCATTGATGGAAACATGCATATCAAAAACATTTTTCATATCTTGAAACAAAACCATTTCTTCCTAACCTCAACTCCCCCTTTCAATATTAACCTTGACTTTCCAAAAATATATCCAAAAATGTTTTTCTCCTCACTATTTATCGCTCCCCCTTTGACATCAATGGCAAAGGTCATGTAGGGGTCCAAAATATTTCCCTTGGATATATGTACATGTATGCATCAACAAAAATGATAATTGATCAAAAAGATAAGAACAAATTAACCTAAATATGAAGATACCTTGAGATTCTTCAGGATATCTAGCCAAGTAGCTTTTCCTTCTTCCCAAGAACCTTTTGCATGTGCAAGATTCTTGTATAGTAATTTAAGCTTTGTTAAATACTTTATACCTTCTTCCATAGTGTTGAGGTTGAGATTTATTTTTGATAGACTATCAGCACTAGCAAGGGAATTGGATATATAAGTGTTCCTTATTTTACTAAATCTATGAGTGTCACATACTACTTGATTACCTCTATTCTTTGATTCTATAAGCTAAAGAATTTTTCTTGCAGTTGCATGATGTAGGACCATCTTTGTTTATCCTTGTCATTTTCCATGAGCTATAAACATTTGCTTGAGTGCTCAACTGAATTTCATTCTGACTTATTTCATTATTTGTATTTAATGTCTAGATAGACCAATTCTAATAGAAAGATATTAATTCCTAACCTTCTTCTTCACAATCCTGGACATCCTTCAGTCCCTTCAAGACTTTGTGGTATGCATCTACACATTTATTTCTAACACCTTCTAGATTTTCTTTTGTAGTTCTTGCTCCTAACTCTTTTCCTATTTTTCTCTTTCATTCCAGAGATGTATGCTTTCAATGAATCAACCATACTCCTAAGATTTTCCAAAGTGGACATAGATGAATTAATGCTAGCATCAAGAATTACCTTTTGTAAATCTTTTAATGCTTCATCCAAGTCTTGTGTACTTGCAATTTCATGCTCATGTAGGGTCACATCAAATTGACTTCCTTCTTGTTTTGTGACTTCTTGTTTAATAACAACACCTTTTCTCTTCTTTCTTGGTCTTCTTGTACTACCAGAGGCTTTAGTCATAGACCTTTCTTCTTTAAAACCTATTTTGTTGGGCTCCTTAGGGATTTATTGAAGCACTTTTACATAATAATCAACTTCCTCCACCATTATTTTATAATTTAACTGAGAAATGCATATAATTCTAGGCTCAACTTCTTCTATGTAACAAAAATCAGTTAGAGACAAGGAAATTGATGTCTTTAGAGTATTTTTCCACCACACTTCCTGGAATTCTTGTTCTCTTATTCATCCACATTTGAAACATTCAAAAGAATGTTGCAAGAGCAGTTTCTTGAGCATCCAAACCACCAAGATTCATCATGAGATTCCTTATCTAGTGTTCTATTGGTTATGTATTTGTCCATTCAACCTTTCCAATAACTAGTATCTCCTTCATGAAGTAAAAAAAGTAAGCAAATTGTTAAAGTGTCATATTGAAATGTACTCTTGCTATTTTTTTAATTTCTTTCAAATTATTCATTAGGTGTTGTCGAAGTAGCTCACAAAGGTCATAGTCCACATCGTTCTCAACCATGTCAACTGCAATGTGTGTAGCAGTAATAGAGACTGTATAGTCATCAATGGGTAGACAAATTTTATGTCCAATAAGCATCACATCATACTGAATAGCCAGATTTTTAAATGTACTCAAGACAAGTTCTTTTCCTTCAAGAGTTCCACCAGTCTTTTCTATTAATTCTTGATTATCGATAGACTTTCACCTTGGAATTGGCCCGAAGGACCACAAACCAGTCACATCCCTTATAGCTTCTCTAGTTATCAAGTGTGCACCATCAATCCAAATAGACTCATCTTGAATCCTGCTCAATGCAATTCAAATGTACTTCTTGTCAAATTCAAATAATGCAAACTTCCTCCATACATCCAATTTCTTTCCAACTAGGGTTTTGTATGCATCATGGTTTTCTTCCAATTCACTTTTCCACAAAATTATCAATCAAACAGGTGATATTTCTTCTATTTTTATTTAAATGTATGTATAAATATCTTCAATAGGAAAAATTCTAAGGGAAATTCCATAAAATGCACCCACCGAATCTTTCGACAGATTTTTCAAAGAATACCTCTTTAATTTAATTTATGGTTTGTTTGAAATATTAACTACCTTCAAGCCATCCATTGCATTAAGAATGAAAATTCCAGAAAAGAATTGTGTAAGTAGAATACCTCTTGAATTTTCTCCAGCGAAGAATAGGGTTTTGATATTTAGCTTCCAAAACATGCCTCAAATCCCCTTCCTCTTATTCAATTTTTATTTTCTTTGCATCAAATGAATTTTTCTTCTCAAATAACTCCATGATTTGACATTTATCAATAAATGTGTCAACAATAAATGTTGCAGAAAAAGTTGCCAAACTTTGAACCTTTGTATCCATAATTAATCTACAGATGCTCTGCAAACTTCCACATTGCAATATTTCCTTCCGTAACTTTCTTCAATAGCTTCAGAAATTACTTTTCCAAGACATATCTTTGTGTCATGACTTGACACCTAGTATTTCAGGGGGCTTTTAGAATTTTTTGTTATTTCTCCCCCTAAGCCTTTGCATGGGCTTAATTTCTAGAAGAATTATCTATACAGGAGGTAGGTACAAATGCATTTAGAGTTCCTGATTCATCTGTGTTCTTTGACTCCTCTTTCGGGTGATCCCACAATACTAGTTTACAATTTTTGGCCAAATTGGGCACTAAAATATTTTTTTCTAACTAAATCTTCACTTTTGGGCACCTATAGCGGCTAAACCGTGAGGAATTTGAAGATGATGAAAACTAGTGATTTATGACATTTTGTATGTAGATTCTAAATATATTTTTTTCAAAATTTTTGGAATCGGATTGCATTTTTTTTCCATCTCCTTCAAAAACTAGATTTTTTCCATAAACAACATTTTTAAGGAGTGACGCTCACCATATAACGCATAACTTTTTTTCTATGAAGGATAAAATTCTGATTTTTTTAATGTAGATTTGTAACTATGATATCTAGTGCTTCCAATTGGTTTCATAGTGTTTTATTGAATATTTTTTCTTTAATCAAGTTTTGAAGTCAAACCAATTACAATTCAGGCATAAGCGAACCATATAACGTGTAACTTTTTTTGTATGTATTGAAATTCAAATTTTTTTTGTTGGATCAAAGACTTCAATATCTGGTGCACTCATACTTTTCAAAAAAAAAAAATGATAATCTGCTATTTTTCCACATGTGCAGAACAGAGAGCTTGATTTTCGATGAAAAGCCTATGTTTAATAAAACTATAAAAACAAATACATAATAAAACCAAAACATATTAAAATTATATTCATTGGATAGCTCGTTCTGAGGACTACCATCGTCCAGTTGGGTCTGTGAAGTATCCTCCATTTTCATCCTCAACCCGAGCTTTGAAGCACAAAATTATGGAATTTTTTGGTGCCTAAGGGGGAGAAGGGGGGAAAAGGGGGGTTCAAGCGAACTAAGGGGATTCGCTCAAACCCTCAGGGGTTTGCTCGAACCAGGGTTTAAGTGAACCCCCTTTCCATAAGCCTTTTCTTTTGGATTTTTCCCATGAATGGTGGGCCTCATCATTAAATGGGTTCACTCAAAGGGGGCTTCTATCGAACCCCCTTTGGGTTCATTCGAACCAAAAGTTCATTCTAACCGGGCCCAAAAACCAATTTTTTTTTCATGGGTTCATTTTTTGCAACTTTTCCTTCCTCACTAGAATTGTAAACCATTTTGTGTGTTCACCCTTTCTTTCTCCATATCTTTTCCATTTCCTTCTTAACCTCGGTAGGATCAACTTTCTTCACAGATTCATTCCTCTTTATCAGATTAGACTATCTTCTATTTTTTCCTCTATAAACTTTTGAAATATGTCTGAGTTTGTTGCAATTGTAACACACAATATTTCTCTGATCAAACTAACTTCTATTCATTCTTGATCTACACTAGTTAGTGTTATGTCCAAATATATTGCATGTATAACAACAGTCATTAAAATATTGAAACATTCTCTATGTGTTATATCTATTCATCATCTGACTTCTACACTTAGTGCTTCTATGTCCAAATTTATTGCATGCAAAACATTGTCTGAAGAAGAATCCAGTATTCTGATTCATTCTACTTCTACATTTTATTGCTTTATATCCATATTTATTTCATGAAAAACAAATACCATTGAAAGATGGGTACTTTTGTGCATTTGGTTGTCTAATAGGAGGTCTTCCAACATTGCTTCTTTGATTTATGAACTGTCTCCCATTTCCTTGAATCTTCTTTGATTGTCAACCTTGGTAGATGTTTGAATTGCCTTTGAACTTTGTCCTTCATCAAGTCTCAAAACACCTTTGTCCTTAGAGGGTTTCTATATTGCAAGTAGCTCATCAAGCATTGCGGTACTTATTTTGAATTTCTCCTCATGTGTTCTTGCCTTTTTCAGATCAAATTTGAGAATTACCACGTCTTGTTCAAGCTTAGAGCATTTTTTAGTATTGTTTTGTACCACAATATTCAGACAATCCTTGATTTTCTTCTTTTCTTCCACTTGCACTTTCAATCCATTGATCTCTTCATTTGCTTGTTTCAACTGTATATTGACTTCCTTATGCCTTTCTCTGAACTTCTTGATTTTTTCTCTCAATTTCTTGATGCATTAATTTGCTTCTCTTAAGCTTTCCTTCAAACTTTTGTTCTCAGTTTCAACTCTTTCATGATCTTCAAGAGCAACTTTCAGTTCTTCTTTGTCAAACATGCAATTATCTTCTATGTATTCAATTGTAAAAATTTCTTCTGAAGGAACATGACACTTCTTGTCAACCATGTGTTCAAAATTCCAAGATCTTCCTCAAGTTGTTAGGATTTTCTTCAAGGAACCTCACTCTAATACCAATTGTTGAACATTCAGAATACTGAGAGGGGGGTGAATCAATATTCTATAACTTTATGAACATAGCAAATTCAATCACCAAACCATATTAACTGAAATAAGAAATGAAAGCATGAATCATCCACAAATACACAAAAAATATGAACACCAAGATTTTTATGTGGAAAACCCAAAATGGTAAAAACCATGATGAGGATTAGCTCACAATATATTATATCCGGATATAGTATATTATAGGGGCTCACTGCTAGGACACATTGTCCTTAAAGGCTCACAACCAATATTAAGTACAATACAAAAATGGTGGCTCACTACCAAATTATGAACTAATACAAAGTGCACCTTCCTTGTGGTGTATTTCAATTCCTTTGAAGTTCTGAATATGAAGCACTGCTCTGCTTAGCAGTTGCACAACTCTGCTATGATTTTGAACTTTTACCACTAAATTTGTATGTTTGCATCATACAACACCACTTGCATCTAATATGTCATTATGCTCACACTTTCACTTCCCTCTTATTTATTCTCCTTCCTCGTTACAATTCCAAAATATCTCATATGTTTACCCAAATACATCGCACATATCAATCAGGTCATCCTAATTAGATGTAAAAAAAAATCCAAAATAGCTCTTGTCGGTACCATAGGGTAAACCCACAAAAGTGGTTTACAATTCGAATGAAGAAAGAAAACTTGTAAACAATGACCTCATGCCAAAAAAATTCATTTTGGGGGTTCGAATGAACTCATTGGTTCAAACGAACCAAAAAAGGGTTCGCTCGAACCCCCTATTTAATGCATGCATGGACAAAAAACAAATGAAAACCCCTTTTGGGAAGGGGGTTTGAATGAACCCTGGTTCTAGCGAACCCCCCTTTTCCTTGATCTTTGACCTTGTTCACAAAAAATACCTAATTTTTTTACTCTTCAAAGCTTAGGTTGAGGATGAAAATGGAGGAATCTTCACAAACCCAACTGCAATCAGGTAGTCCTCGGAACGAGCTATCCAACGAATTAATATAATTTTAATATGGTTTAGTTTTATTATGTATTTGTTTTTTAGTTTTATTAAACATGGGTTTTTCATCGAAAATGAAGGTCTATGTTCTACACGTGGAAAAATAACAGATTATCAAAAAAAAAAAAATGAGTGCACCGGATATTGAAGTCCTTGATCCAAAAAAAATTGAATTTCAATATATACAAAAAAAGTTACGCATTATACGGTCGCGCTATGTCTAAATTGTAATTGGTTTGACTTGAAACTTGATTAAAGAAAAATATTCAATAAACCAAGTGGAAGCACTAGATATCGGGTTACAAATCTAAATTTGAAAGAATTAGAATTTTATCATTCATGGAAAAAAGTTATGCGTTATATGGTGTCGCCACTTTTAAAAATGTTGTTTTTCTGAAAAAACTAGTTTTGTGGGAGATGGAAAAGAAGTGCAATCTGATTCCAAAATTTTGAAAAAATATTTTTAGAATCTACAGACAAAATGTGACGAGACTCTAGTTCACATCATCTTCAAATTCCTCACGGTTTAGCCGCTATAAGTGCCTGAATGTGAAGATTTAGTTAAAAATAATAATTTCAGTGTCTAGTTTGGCCAAAAATTGTAAACCACTATTGTGGGATCACCCCATAAAAGATTTAAAATTGTCTTTTCGTTCAAGAAAAACATGTAATACTCAATTTCAAGTTGGCATGGATCTAAAATAGATCCAACTAACTTCCACGAAGTATAATTAATCTTCTCAACATGTATCATGCATTAGGTTGGCTAGGAATAGGACCTAATCACAAATATTTCAATCATACACATGCTTCTCAAAAATAAAAAACCTTCTAGATTCGATATTTCTTCAGTTTCTCTTTTCGCCAACATCAAAGAGACTACCTTTAGAACCGCAACATCAAAACAACCTTCTCAAGAAAATGTGGAATCTCCCATGTTGGTATATTAAATAGAGAGATGACTGTAATATACAGAGTTGAACTTTGTCATTGCTAACTTCCAGTAAACATCACAAAACTTCTCGAGATCTTGAATATAGTTGTATGAATCAGTCATAATGATATGATTAAGAGCGCAGAGTTACATCTCTTCTTGCAATAAAGTGCAGACCCAAAAACTAACGCACTAGACCACAACACCATCAACAAAGATCACTTGACTAAACCTCTTATAGATCAGCTTTTGGTATAGCTAGTACTATACAAATAACACCAAAATTGATTCCCCACAATGTTGACATCAATGGCAACACTGGGTCAGCTGAATCATCCTATGTATGTACAATTCATGCTCATGTTGCCAAGCTGCATCAATGATGACAGACATCCAAAATTTCAACAAGTACATGGAGCTATCCTTTGTTATAGTGTTTGGAGATGAGTTGGAATGAAGTAATGAGTTGATATGATGTCTCTGGTACTTGATTTCCAAGTGCTTTTAAGAAAATTTGATAAATAGAGAAAATAGTATTGTACAAGTGTTTAGAATGTGCTCTGATTCGTGCTCTGTGTTTCTTCTGTATTGATGCTATGCCTGTGTGGATATAGTATGTTGTTCAAGGTTAGAGGTTGTTGTATTCAAAATTTTTGGTTTTGGGTCATTGGTGAGAGGAAGTTGCGTTTACCAATATGAGAATTGGTTTTGCAGTGTTGTACAGAGGTGTCAGGGTGAAATGTATTTGCTCCACATTTCTCTGTATTTTTTTTTTAGGACTTGTGGTTTTGAAGGAGAGTTAATGGTGTTATTCTCTTGTTTGTGTCAAGAGGATTCATGGTTAGGTGTATTAGAAACTTTGGAAGCATGTACTTAATGTTTAATTTGTTTTCACGGGTAACAGTCGATCTGGTGTCTATACTACATGTGGAAATGTTCAAGTATTAATGGATGTGTAGCATGGCATGTGAGACTTAATTTTGGGTCTTGGTTAAGTGATGTTTTTGTCCCCTTTCATTCCTATCTGTTGTGAGAATGTTTAGGTTCCAACCTAATTTGAATTTGTAAATATAACGGATAAAACATGTCGACCTTGAAGAAGTTGTTTAAGGTTGAGGTTGATATAAATAAGAGTAGAGTTGTTGAGAGTTGAATGAGAAAGAATGAAGAGAAAAGCAAGATAGATGTGAGGTCAATGCAAGTGATGTGTGTGATGTGAATTCAAGAGCAGAGCAGTACAAACTTTAAAGTATTGGATTCCTGAATGCAGTGAGCCAAAGGTGTCTGAGATATTTCATGCTAGACTACAAAAGTGTTAGAGCATTGTGGTGGATTCCTTGTTGCATTGAGAAAGTGTTCTCTGTGTAGCATTTCTCTTCTATTTTGTATTTATTTATGTGGCAGTGAGCCTTGGTTGTGAGCCTTTTTGGATAGTGTGGCTTATTCTGGAAATGAGCCCTTTTGTACCAGTTTTGCAATTACTTATATTGTGAGCTAGTCCTCATCGTGGTTTTTCCCTCATTGGGTTTTCCATGTAAATCTAGTGTTCTCTTGTGTATGGTGTTGTTATTTCATTTTTTGTTATCTGCATTACATGATTAATCACATTAACAAAATAAGGGTTTATTGAATGTATGTGGATCTAATTAGATACAACTGATTCACCCTCCCCCTCTCAGTTGTCTTTTGTTTTCAACAATAACCTTTTACATGTCTACAATTAAGGTTTTGAGGCGTGACTCATCACACAACTCATTGCATCAACATGTATATCCAAAATTATCCTTAAAATGAATTTTTAAATATTCAACCAAAACTTAAAAATGGAATCCCAGGTTGTAGTTGAAAAAAATATTATTTGTTGTTAAAATAATTTCATTCTTATTTAAAATATAACTTACAACTTGAATGATCTCAATCCCTTTTGATAACTAATCTTGTTATCTTTAGCCTTTATATCTAGCACAGCGGATCCAATAGTTGAACACAAAAATACTATTTATTGTTATAAAAACAACACATTATTGTTTAACTTGTATTCAACTTTAAATTATCATAATTTTTTTTGGCATCATTTTTACATTTCATGACAAAATACAAGGTATTTGTTGTGCCCACCTTTTATATTTGTGATAGGACAAGCATATAATATGAAATACTCCAATGCATATGCATTGTCACCCCAATAGTTGTGCAGATAAGAATAACATTTTTTTGCAAGAACATAAAAATACTTGTTTAGATGATCATCTTATTTTATAAATGACACATTTATATTGGATGGCTATGATATTTTATATGAAACAAAAAATTATTTATTTCACTTATTAATTAATGTGATTATAATTATTTTGAATGACATTCATAAGTTCTCATGTGTTCATATAAAGGTCAATCATGACAAACATTTTTTCATGTGTTGATTTACATATGAACTAATTTTTGAGAATATATAGTATAAATACGTTGCAAGAAAAAAAACCCAACAATAGGACCCCACCCAACTACCCAACTACCCAACTATTGAACCATCTCCCTTACATTATATAGCTATGCGAATTTAATCTTTTAAGATTATTTTTTATTAAATAATGTTGAAATTATAATTACAATAATAATAATGGTGGTATAAACTTTTGTTATTAATTTAAGATAAAATAAACATTAAATGATTTTTTTGTATGCATGGTAAAGATTCATATGTATAGAAAATTGTTTGTTATCAAACATTTTTTTTCTTTGGTAATTTAGTTAGGACTACTTTTACTATGTCATGCACAATGGTTGTCTATGGATCTTTCTAATTAATTGATTCTAGCTAGTTGGTATTTAGGTTTTTTGGATTCTTTATGTCAATTTTATTCACATGGAGTATAATTATATGAAGAATTGTCAAATCAAGATATTTAATTATTTAAGATGAATATGATAAATTCAATGTCATAGATGTTAATGCCTTGTTTTGTAGCCCTTGGGTGTCTAATCCGTGTTTACTAGCAAAAAAGACTAAAAAATCATTGTGTCATTTGTGGTATGTATAACTCTCTCATTTCTAATGTACTATTTACTTGGAGTTGATTAATTTGGAATACAATTTTCTATAATTAATAAGAAATATTTGTTTGTACTTAATATCACATATAATTGAAAAGACAATTTAACAATCCAAACTAATATGTGAAATAAAAATATTAATATTGTAATTTTTAAATGAATATAAAAATTAAAATGTATAGGCAATCATCTAATCTTCATAAATGCAATAAAATATGTCTAACTAAATTAAATTCACATTCGTTCCAAGTAAAACTTCTTTTATATCATAAATGATGACCAAATTAAATAAAAACCTCTAAAATCAACATGTCATTAGTTTTTAGCAAATACGTAGCCCTAAAATAGAGATTGCATGATCTTCTCTAAATTAGACAAGAAAAAATTAATTAATTGAATAAGTATTTTAGTCTACTACCCACAAGCAATTTGCAATGCAAAGATTTTTCAAACAAACATGTGAACACATGTATCAATGTTGGATTTTTAGATTTGTGCATTCAATTTGACTTAATATTTATAACATAATATGTAAATAAGAAAACATTATATTATTTATATCAACTTTTTTAATAAACTATCACATTATAAAATACATCCCATCAAAATCGCCTAATCAAATCAAGCACTCAAAAACTTTTTTATTTGTAAAATTGAAATATATAACCCACTATCATCCTCACAAATCAAACTCAAACCATTCTAATATAACCTTTATATTTTTTGGAAAAATTATGGGTTTCATTTCTATAAAAAAATTTCATCCCTTTCTTTTATAATAAATTATTCAATATAACTTTTATTTTCACTATGTGGAATGTGTGACATTTTCTTTTGTGTATGAATAAATGTTTATTATTTTTCATGGAGTGTACACATGAACTTTGATGTTCACTTTGTGTGGAATGTGCAACATTCTTTTTTTGTGTGTATGAATGAATTTTGGTAACCATTTTTTTGAATGAATGAACCTTGATGTTCATTTTGTGTGTGGAATATGCATGCAAACAATTTTTCCATCAAAATCACTTAATCAAATCAAATTCTCAAAACTTTTTTATTTTTAAAATTGAAATATATAGGGGAGAGGACCCACTAGTTGTGCAGCTTAACTTCGCGGTTCTAATTATCCTACGTGGAAATTTCAAATCACTCCCAATTTTTTACAGCAGCTTACTTGGCAAGTCCCCTGCTTATAACTAAGGTGTCAGGGCCACGTCATCAAATATGATGCCACATCAGAATGCTTTTTGTCAAGGTGTCCAAAAAGGCCCAAAAGAAAAGTGAGACCAATACTTGTGTATTCACAACATGTTTTATTGAGCGCTGATGTGGAATCACATGATTAGTTGCTTTTTAGATCAAAGGAATACATTTTGTTTAATTATGGGTAGTCATCATCAACACTAACAACTTTAATGTCACAACTATTGGTCCAATATTGATAAAAAATTTAGACATTATATAAACAAATACTAGCACAACTATTGAAACATGCTCAGGTATTGGGTCCTCTCCACTAACCCACTATCATCCTCACAAATCAAACTCGAACCATTCTAATATAACCTTTATATTTTTATAAATTTGAAAAAAAAGGGTCTAATCTTAAAAGCATAAAAACAAATGACACCCACACAATTAAAGTGAAGGGAAACACTCTTGCACATTTGAAATAAAGTGAAAAGAAACATTCCCCACTTTTAAAGTGAAATGAAAGAAAACAATCCACATAGGGAAACACTTGCTCTACTTCACTCATTTCTATAGTTTGCTTCTTATATTGAACAAAACAAAAAGCTTACAATAAAGAAATAGAGTCTTTGTTACTGCAAAAAGAGCAAAATGAACAACAAGAGTAAACCAAGCTTACAATTCCAAGCAAAAGCTGGAAAGAACCAGCTGTACTTGCTCAGATCCTTTACTCATTGTTGTCCTCCTACTGATCTCACAAACTCCAAAGATAACCATAGTTCTAATATTTTGGAAATATGTAGACGACAGCAACAACCCAACTTTTAATTTTATATTGGAAATGTGAAAACGACAACAAAAGGGACAAATTTTTAATTACAAGAAAGCCTGCACTGCATATTTTGCCAGAAAAAATAGCTACCACAGGTGGGAACATATCAATCTTGAAACATTCATAAAGCAAATTATCAGCTGGCTATTCGAGATAAGGCAAAATAAGGAAAGCTGTAAGAAACGTCAGAGCTTCTTAGAATTTTTTTACCGTTTCACAGCATTAATTGTCTCCATTAGCAACTTGATATAGCAGGCAGTTTGTTCAAGTAAAGAGACAGCGTCCATGGCAGGTCCTCCAGGCACAAGAGTTTGAAGAATTTGTAGCCTGCTATTAATGGCTTCACCCTCGTCTTCTGCATAGCCCAAACAAGCTTTGAACCGCTTGAAGCCGCCGTATTCCCTGCAGTTTGAGGAGCATTCACTACCATCTTTATCATCTTCTTCTCCAACTTCTTTATCATCTTCTTCTTCGGCTTCTTCTTCTCGGGGTCTACTGTCGAAGCTTACTTTCCCAGTACGTAGCCGAGACACACTATTGCATGTAGTAATTTTAGCTTCTTGCATGGACTCCAAGCCGCCACTGTCGTTGGCTACAGAAACCATGCTATTTACAGATTCCAGTGAGCTACTGCGCCGCATTTAGAAAGTAGGTTACTTTGAGCGTTTCTTCTGCTACAGAGATTACTCTACAATCAGGAAGCCAAATACATATATAATATCTTTAAGGCTTACTACGTGGCGTTGTCTAAACCAATTCTATTCTTTGTGCTTACAAGTTAGCAAGTCCAGCCATGGCCATACCTATTTGTAATAATACTTCAGATTTACGAGCATCCCACGCGGCAGAGACGCGACGGCATAGTACAATTGGCAGTGGGATACTTTCTGCCACGTTTGATAGTAATTGTGATATGACACGAAGCCATTGTACACTGGCTTACGAAAAGCCTGCTTCCATTGAACCTCATCCACCTGGAATACGGCTTACAAATCAGGCATAATAATAGCCTGATTAATTCACATGCATTCATCTGGACCAAACACTTGGTTCATGTATAATTAGTTTTGCATGTACGGTAAAGCAATGTCAGGGGACGTACGCAGGCCAGTTGCCATAATGTATCTGAATGTTCTGACTCTCTGGTCACATTGGTGCCACATTGAAGATCAACAGGTGTTTGGAGGTTCGTTTGCACAGCTGTCCGTAACTTAACTGGGTGGAGGACGTACTACACAACCCTAAATTATTGAAGTTTTTAAATTGTTTTTTCTTCTTATGAATGACAAAATTAATTTTTACACTATTTGCTGTTGTCTTTTATGTGGGCACACTTCTCAATTTAGCAGTTATAATTGTAATGAAAATAAATTATTACAATATAACTTTAATCTGTTTAACAAGATAATTTTCAATCTCTTTTCTTTTTTTTTTTGAATGACAAATTAATTTTGACACTACTTTAGTGAACAAGGGTTTGAAAGTAACAGTCTTTATCTTTTTAGTGGGCATTCTTCTCAATTAATAAATTAGAATTATAACGAAAATAAATTATAAAACTTGATGTATAATTGATATTGAAATAAAAATCAAATGTATAGTTTAAATTAAAAAAAAGTATTCAATTTGGAGGTAGAAAAATAATTTTAAAGATGTTAAGAATTAATTTGTTAGTATGTTAAATTTTAGTGATTAATTATTTAATTATCTTAGAATCTACAAATTGACTATATTTTATTGTGGTTTACACCTATATTTTCATACTTGATCTCCATGTATATCAAAGTGAAATGATGTCCATGAAACTAAACATATACTCATGGCAATAAACTAGCTAGTATCTTACTACTAGAACATAATTGCCTTAATCTTTTGCAATTTGAATCTCAACAAGGAGCTAACAATATTTAAAGACACATTTAGGGATTTTGTTAAATTGTGGGGGTCATGTTCTCTTTAGTTAAACCCTAAAGATGGCCAATTCAATAGCTTTGGATCAATGATTAAAGACAACATGCAAGCATGCAATGTTCCTAGGTGATGATACAAGTTTCAACCATGCAATTAGGATGCTATGTGATTATGTTATGATGCTCTCATGTGAATACTCTTCTAATGATCTCTAAATAATTTCAAAATTAATGAATGTATGTCTTTAAATATAACATAGCACACATATCAATACAAAGGTGTGTTAGGCCAACTCATAATAGCTAATGAATGGAGTAAAAAAGATTAATTTGAACTTGAATTTTAAAATTTTGAGGTTTAGATATGTGACTACCAAAATATCCTAGGTAAATTTTGTATCTATGGATCAAAATCATACTGGTGAATGGGAGATCCAAGGATCAAGACTAATTTATAGGAATGTACATGATTGGATTAGGATAGGACAAATCATGAGTTGAATTCATGCAAGAATATGTCCCTTGTAGAATTTTTATTACATAAATGAACCTTTAATTGAAGTGGGCCTAAAAGAATAAGGGAAAAGGAAATGGTAATGCAATTTTCACCATTCAATTTTCTTCCAACTTTGTTGTGCATGTGTATTACTATTAGGCTACATGTCAAAGTAAAATAAGTATTCAAAATAAATAAATAATCAAACACTCAAATGATACCAATACACTCAAATGGATGTAAATATGGTTGACCATTTATAAACTCTCATCATAATGCATGCTCCATTAAAAACTTGTAAAACTAAAAAAGCATGTAATGAGTAACATCTACCACATATTTATAATAGGCAATAAATACAATTTTTTTGAATATGATATTAAAAATAATAAAATCAAAGAGGGGAAAGGTAAGATATTTCATCTGAATGGAAAGTGTTAAATATTTGACTAAGAAAAAATGTGAACAAACATCAACCAAGAGGAAGATTTTGACAATGTAAAAGGGTAGATAAAGCTCCCTTCAACATAAGAATGACTATGAACCTATCACTACATAACAAAAATCACCTAAAAATAATGTTAGTAATGTATATGTTGTTACACCCCAAATGTGAACTTACTATTTACTATTACTATTTAGGGTAAATGTGAATGTAATATGAATTCTGAATGAGAATAAATTGTGCTTGCACTTTGTTACCAGTGAATTATGAATGAATATTATTTCGTTTAATGATATGTGAAGAAATGCATATATGTGAAATGGATAGTTATTGAATTAGACATTCTAACTATGAAGAAATATTATGTGTAATGCAGATTTGGGTAAACACACAAAACTAGTTTACAATTCTAGTGAGGAATGAAAATTGCAAAAAATGCCCCCATGCAAAAAAAATTTGGTTTTTGGGGGTTCAAATGAACATTTGGTTCAAGCAAACCCAAAGGGGGTTCACTAGAACCCCCCTTCAAGCGAACCCATTAAATGTTGGGTCCCATATTTCTTAGGAAAAAAAGCAAAGGAAAGGGTTGTGGAAAGGGGGTTCGCTCGAACCCCCTTTTTCCCCCCTTCTCCCCCTCTAGCACTGAAAAACTCAAAAAAAATTCACTTCAAAGCTCAAGTTGAAAATGAAAATGAAGGAGACTCCACAAATCCAACTGGATAATGGTAGTCCTCAAAACGAGCTATCCAACGAATATAATTTTAATATGTTTTGGTTTTATTATGTATTTGTTTTTTAGTTTGATTAAACATAGGTTTTTCACCAAAAATCAAGCTCTTTGTTCTGCACATGTGGAAAAATAGTAGATTATCAAAAAAAATTGAAAAATATTAGTGCACTAGATATTGATGTCCTTGATCCAACAAAAAAAAAAGAATTTTGATAGATACAAAAATTATGTTGTATATGGTCCCTATGTCTGAATTGTAATTGGTTTGACTTCAAACTTGATTAAGGAAAAAATATTCAATAAAACACTATGAAACCAATTGAAGCACTAGATATCATAGTTACAAATCTAAATTCAAAAAAAGAATTTTATCCTTCATGGAAAAAATTTTATGTTGTATACGGTGAGCATCACTCCTTAAAAATGGTGTTTACTGAAAAAAATAGTTTTTGAAGGAGATGGAAAAAGAAGTGCAATCTAATTCCAAAATTTTTGAAAAAAATATATTTAGAATCTAAAGACAAAATGTCACAAACCACTAGTTTGCATCATCTTCAAATTCCTCACAGTTTAGCCGCTATAGGTGCCTAAAAGTGAAGATTTAGTTAGAAAAAATCAGTTAAGTGTCCAATTTGACCAAAAATTGTAAACTAGTATTGTGGGATCACCCATTTTATTGAACAACTGACTACTGTGGGAATGTGTTAGTTAATGTAGGTATATGTTCAATCCTCTAGGTGGAGGGGAAGTATCACTCAAGAAAAGATCTTGGTCGGATAACTAGTAATGTAACCTATCTGAGCTTACACACACTCACAGTAGAATGGTTGAGTCAAGTTATTATGTTGGGAATTAGTAAGTCATCCTTAGTATATGTGTTGCATTAACAAGGGTCTTGATTACTATTTTTCATAAGGAAAATCAGGTTTTGAAGGGGCGTCAAAACCCTTTACAAGAACAAGAAGCTGCCAAAAAGACTAAGCAATTAAAAACAGTAGCACAAAAAAACAAAAGGCTGACAAAAGATAAAACATCAGGAACCTGAGAGCAAAACAAGAACAAAAACATCAGCAAACCAGCTGATCCAGTAAAAAGGAACACATTAGCTACAACATATTATCCAAGACATTCACCGAGGCCATATTCTCCTTGATGACCTCCTCCTGCATATCCACAACCTCTTTGATTTCATCCACAAAGACAACCGCTCTCTTTTTAGGTTTTCTCCTAGTCCTAAGGAACAACCCAACATTCACATCTTTCTCCAACACTGGAGCAAATGCCTCAACTTTATCCTCTTGGTTCAGGAAATTGATTTCCTTAATCACTTTCTCTAACTCACCCAAGTCTAGAGGTTTGCCCATCCAATTAAGAGCTTTTTTGTTTAAAACAAAGAGATCCCTGGTTATGGTCTTAAGAGAATTATTGCTAACATTAACCACCATTCTTAAGTCCTCCATCACCTTACTATTTCTCTCCTCAAGATTGGAAACACAGTCCTCTAAACTCTTATTGACCTACATTTCCAAAGAGTAAATCCTCATCTCATGAGAAGCCCCCAAACAATCAACATCATTAATCAACTTGTCCAACATTATATTCATGGTTTTAAATTTTCTTTTAATGGCCCACTCCTTCTGATTACCACGGTTCATAGCAACATAAATCTTCTGCCAATTTTTAACTTGAATATTTAGCTCCTTGACCTTAGAAAATAACCACTTAACTAGAGACAGTAAATTCCTCATCCCATCCTCGGCCATTTTGCAGAACATGTTCATATTCACATCATCCCAACTAATAGGAGGTTGGTCATTCAACTCGAAGATACTAGGAGCTTCATTCCTATCCAAATTTTTCTCCTCATTCTCCTCAACAGGGGAGTCCTCGACCTCCATGACATCCACCTTAACACACTCCTTATCAGGCAAGTTAGCTAGATCAACTAACACTTCCAACCATTCCAATTTAACTGCCCTATCAACCCAAGAAAACCCCTAAAACTGCATAACCGTCTCCATCGCATGTTCCATCCCCTACATCTACATAGGCCCTGCCCCTTTTTGCCACTCAACAAAGCAAGCATTATCCGCACCACCAGGAACCTTCGAGAATAAACCCACATCCACAGAACCCTTTAACACAGTCGTAGAGGAAATTTCCACCTTCCCAGGCAAAGGGTCCCCAACAGAGGTAGTCACAACATCAACAATCTTCACACCACCTTCTCCAGGACATAGCAAGGGATTCTCACTAGAACCAGGCGCCACCTCCATTTTATTTTTAGCTGAAAGCTTTTCTTTCTTGGCACCTTTAGATTTACCTTTCAAAATTTTTCTCATAGACTTCGCCATGGAGTCCTGCAACTCCAGATTAGTTTCATAGCCCTTGCTCCATTCTTCCAAGACCCCAATCCCTTCCTTAGAGCCATCTTCATCCACAGACATTTCCTCAAATTTTGACTCTTCTTCGTCAGTACTCCGAACCCATTTAGCAACAGAGTCACCTGTATCATACCCAAAAATTTTAACTGCCTTCTTACCAGGGGTTTTTGGAGAAACCGCAATTAACTTAAGCTTAATGTGAGAAAATAGGAGATCATAAGACCCTCATGTAAAACCACCTTCCTAGGGTTTTTTCTATGATCTTCAATACTCTTTTCCATGGAAATTAACAAATAGAAGGGAAAAGGGACCAACACCTTGTGCCTAAAATGATTCAGAAGCATGAAATGGTAGCTGTAAATAACATAGAATCTACCTTCAAGAATTTAAAATAGTGCATTATGGCCAACACGAGGTCCCTCCATAATAGCTTCAAAGACTTGTGAGCATAGCCACCACTCCCAATTTCCCAAAGCATCTTCTTCTCATCATACTTGAAGAAATTCGCAAAAGCATTTTTAGCTGCTCCTCTGTCTCTGAAGAATTTACTCCCAGAGACCACTAGACCAGTAGCCTTCGCAATGAACTCCTCATCAATTTTAAACTCAACACCCTTATAACGCAACGACCTCCCATTCCACCCTTTCTCAAAAAAATTAGTAGCATCAAGGTAAGGACCTTGAATTCTCTGCATAAACTATGTAACCCCACCCAACTCCAAATGCTCCCAAATAGCATGGTTCTTCTAAAATTCCTCACAAGAACTTGGCTCAAGTCTACAACGGTCTCCAAACATGGCGACAAGAAAAGATGCAGACCCCAACAACACCAAAGAGTTAAGAAAATGCAAATGAAACCAAACTCTCCACAGAGTAACACAAATAACACCCACAATACGTGGGGGAAATTCATTCAAGGTACTACCCTACTTACGTTGCCAATCCTCCATTTTACGGAAACCAAGGAAATAATAATTAAACAAACAGGCCAAAGGTTCCTCATGCACAATCTGACTTTGAAAAATAATGAAGAAACTTTCCCACAAAAACTTAATCTTAGAAACAAGACACTTGGCCATCATTAGATAAACATTTAAGATTAAGAGGAAGAGATTCAAATGAACCGCAATCAACTCTCTCCACCACCCCCACATTGGCAACACCATTAGCCAACCTATTAGCTTCATAGAACACATGAGAGACTTTAAATTTCTCAAAATAATTTAAGATAATTAAAGAATCATTAACAAAATTAGCAATAGACCAAGATGGAGGGCAGTTTTTCAAGAGGCAATTTATAACATTAAGAGAATCCCCCTCCAACCAATGCTTAGAAACCCCCTGATTTTTAGCCAAAACAAGGCCATGATAGGCTGCAACAGCCTCCACATTATGGTTTGTCTGGTTTCCCAAAGGGAGCGCCACCATGGAGACAAACCTACCATTTGCATCACGTAACACTCCCCCCACAACCAGCAGGCCCCAAATTTCCCTTATACGCACCATCAAAGTTTACTTTATACCATCCAGTCCCTGGCACCTTCCATCGAACCCCCTCCCTGGGCTCTTTCACTTTAGTCACCATATTAGAAATATCACAAGAAGGTTCCATCTCATACCCACAAGTAGATCATAGGGAGAAACCACCACTTTCAAATTAAAAGAAGGAATCTTCAAGAATTCAGACATGAAATTCTCCTTGATAGCATTACAAATTTTAAAAGCCAGCCTAGAAGGTGACAACTGTTGCTGATGGAAAACCATGTTATTACCTTCCTTCTAAACACCCCAAGCAACATGTGGAAAAATAAGAGACCACAAAAAAGAGAGGGCCGATTTTTTAGATGGAGACACCCATTGAGAACATAATTTAGCAAAGGACTGAGGAAACACCCATACAATCTCCCATAGATTGACAATATGAGACCAAACATCCCAAGTAAAACTGCAACCAATCACCAAGTGAAGACAATCCTCCACATTTTCCTTACATAAGAAACATCTATTCAGAAAGGCCATACCTCTTTTCACCAAATTATTTAAGGTAAGAATCTTATTTTGACAAAGAATCCAAAATAAAATATCAATTTTAGGCATAAGCTTTCCATTCAACACACAAACCCAAAAAGGTAGGGGACCAACCAGTTGAGTGAGAGACGAAAAATCAAAGGAAACCAAGAACTTCCCATTGGAAGAAAACCACCAAATCACATAATCCTCCTGAGCTTCCAAAGGAATATGGATCAAAGACAAAAAATCAATAAGCGGCTTCAAGTCCCTATTAACTACATCCAGACCAATCCAACAACCTTGCCTAATATAATTAGCAACCAGGACACCCCATTCACGGACACAAAAATCCATGAAAGGAGCCGCCCATGACTCATCCTTCAAAGGCCCGTTCCCAATCCACCAGTTGTCCCAAAAGTGAATCCTTCTGCCATTGCCCAAAGTCCACCTCAAACTAGTAGCCATAGTTGATTGAACCCGGATCATACTATTCCATAAGACCAATCCCTGCGAAGGAACAAAGTTCTCCTTGAAAAAGTCATGAAATCTATCCACCCCCTCAAATACTTAGAAGCAAAAATGGCCACGCAATCTTTATCAGACACCAGTAGATTCCAAAGTTGTTTAGCCATTAGAGCAGAATTAAAATCCTTTAATTTGCGAAGACCTAAACCACCTTGTGATTCTAATCTACATATCTCCTCCCAAGACATCAAATGTAACCTTTTCTTCTCCTCAACACCGTACCATAAAAACCTTTTCTAAATTCCCTCAATTTTCTCCCAAAATCTTCTAGGAATTTGGAACAAAATTAAGGCACAAACTGGCAGGTTTTGGAGAGTAGACTTGATTAACTAAATTTTACAAGCTTGACTAAGCAAATCTCCTTTCCACCCAACAAGTTTAGAGTTAAACTTATCAATGATACTATTCCAAAAGGAATCAAGGGCACCATTAGAACATAAAGGAAGTCACAAATAAGAAGGGAGCTCCCCTATACAACATTCAAGAATACCAACAATCCTCAATTGATGAAGCTCCAATGTATTAAGAAAAAAGGTAGTACTTTTAAGAAAACTAACCTTCTGGCCCAAGGAAGCCTCATAATTCTAAAGAATGAGGTGAATAGACTTAGCCGCCACCACAGAAGCCTCAATAAGAATAATGGTATCATCCACAAATTGCTAGTGAGAACAACAAAGCTGACTCGAGGAAGGGTAAAGGCCTTCGAAACTCCATTAGACACCGCCTGGAGAAGATACAAGCCCAAAGATTCCACCATAATAATGAAGAGAAAAGGAGAGATAGGATCCCCTTGACACAAACCACACAAGCGCTTAAAAAAGGCCGAAGGAGACCCATTGATGAGCACCAAAAAAAGGAGTGGAAATCAACTGCCACACTAGTTGCAAAACCCTATCTGAGAACCCAAATGCCCTGAGGATACTACAAAGGAATTGCCAATTCACCCGATCATAGGCTTTGACCAAATCAAGTTTCAAAATAAGACCAGGCTTCTTGTTCACTTTCAGAGAGTGGATATTCTCGTGAACAGTGATAATAGAATCAAGAAACTGTCAGCCAGGCACAAACCCATTCTACTGGGGCTAAATAATATTTGATAACACCCTTTGTAACCTCAAAGAAAGCACCTTAGAGAAGATCTTATAAATATAATTGCATAAACTAATAGGTCTAAAATCACCAAACCTCTGAGCACTCGGCTTCTTAGGGATTAACACAAAAAAAGTAGATTTCAGTTCCTTCAAAAAAATTCTACTACTAAAAAATTCCTTAGTGGCATTGATCACATCCTTGGAGATAATCTCCCAAAAAAAGTGGAAAAATAATAGGCGAAAACCATTTGGACCCCGAGATTTAATACCTTCAAACGAGAAAACAGCCTTTCTAATTTCTTCATCCTAAGGGATCGCAGATAAAAACCCATTCTCCTCCTCTGAAACCAACCTAGGAATAACATTAAGAAAGCCTTCTTGGCGAACATGATCTAAAAAACCTTCATCTGAGAGAAGGTTCTCAAAGAATGAACGAGCTATAGATACGATCTCATCATCTTCCTCAATAGTAGAATTATCCATTGGACCACTTTGGAGATTTTGTTCGAAGATCTATGCTTCATGGTAGTGAGATGGAAGAACCACGTATTTTTATCTCCACTTCAAAGCCAAACAACATGAGACCTCTACTTCCAAAACTCCTCTCTAGCCACAATATTATGAAATCTGGATAAAATCTCAATCTCCTCCTAAAGTAACGCAACATCAGCCCCAGAATCCTACAAAGATTGTTGCACAATATGCAATTTCGTCCTCACATCTAACTTTTCCTCAAAGATATTACCAAAAGATTCCTTATTCCACTGAATCAAATTATGGTTCACCGATGCCAATTTCTTGGCAACTTTAAACATTGCCGAACCATAAATATTAATATTCCACCACTGGGAAATCTTAATGCACAAATTAGGATGATCAATCCACATCTTCTCAAAATGAAAGGGAAAATCCTTTTTATGCCCAAAAGAATCAGCCTTCAAAGCAATAGGAAAGTGGTTTGAACCAACCCTTGTAAGAGCCGACAAAGAACAAGCATAAACATGCAGCCAATCTAGAGAGATTAGAGCCCGATTTGATTTAACCTGGATGAGCACATCACCAGACCTCCTGTTAGACCAAGTATAGGAAGCTCCCCCCAAACCCAAATCCAGTAACAGATTATCATTGATAAAATTCATTAGATCAATCCTGCTATCATCGGCAATCTGAGAACCCTCACTTTTGTCCACATCATTCGACGGGGTGTTGAAATCCCCCATCACTAGCTAGTTAGGAATATGGAATTGAGCCTTAAAAATATTCAACTAATCCCAAAAATGCTTATGAGAACATTTAGAATTGGGAGCATAAATATTAGATAGCACCCAAGAGAACTTTTCCCTGAAGCACACAAAAGAAGAGGCAACATGATTTTCAAAGGAAAACAACTATGGCCCAACCACCACCTTACAATTCCAAAAAGTCACTACCCCACTAGAAGCACCATTAGAGTCCACAGCTTGACACCCACACTCTTTAACGAACCTGTTCTTGATTTTGAACACCTTTTCAACACTCATTTTAGTCTCCTTGATCAAAATAATATCTGGCCTATGACCTCTTACCATATTAGCAAGAAGATCCTATTTATGAGGATTATTGAATCCTCTAATGTTCCAAGAGAGGATCTTCATAAAAGATTTTGCGAGGGACCATTTAGGCCCATCTCAAGCAGAGTAATCTACAAACCATCAACAATTTCACACTTACTAACCCTCTCCCTTACTTTCCGCAGTGAGGGTCTACCTCTGCCCCTGGGCTCCAAACCACAATCCAGCGTAAGGAAATTCCGAGTACCCATCCCCAACCCCATTGGTAAAGTCTTTTTCTTAGACCGAGACTTGGCGGCCAAAAGAATAGTAGTCCAAGGCTCCTCCTCCTGAGAAGCACAATTAGAGAAATCCATGACAGAAGAGGTGAGCACCATCTTTTTAACAACTAATTCCATAAGAGGTTCAATGAAAGGTGAAACCTCACTCCTCTCCTCCAACAAAACTAAAGAGGATAACAACAATTTTTCCTTAGAAGGAATTTTCTCCTCAGATAACATCTTCAGAGGGGTCACCCTCTCTAGCTCAGCAACCACCAGGGCCAACGAGTCGACATCCATAACCTCCATCAAATCCAATTTCCTTTCAGTAGAGTCCAACACCTCGACCTCCACCACCGGAGCTTCCTCCACAATAGAAGAAGCAACAATACCAAGAGCCTCCTCCACTGTCAAAACTTCCTCCTCAATAGAAGAAGCAACAACACCAAGAGCCTCAGGCCCCACCCTTAACAAGCTCTCCCTCCAGAGACCTTTTCTCTGAAAAAGCTTCAAGACCAACCTCCTTCCAAACTTTAGAAACCTTAGGAGGAGTTTTTTTCTTTTAAGGAGGAACCACAGGCTTCAACAAACACTTCTTTGCCCAATACCCCACCTTGTAGTGAAAACAAGCAAAGGGATATATTCAAACTAAACCTGCTACTCCCACACACCTAGCTTTGAGTTAATATTAATCATCAATGAAAGATCCGTCGTCTGGTCCAGAATCACACAAAGTCAGGCATAAATCAGTCTGGCCTCGAAGCTGTAAGACTATCAATCAAAATCAGATGCCCAAAAGTAGACACAATTCCCTTAAAGACCTGCTCATCCCAAAATTCAAGAGGGAGCCCAAGAAAATGGACCCACACAGGGGAAAAGTCAAAAGAACAAGAGTTAGGGGAGAAGCCAGCCTCCCACTTCTTTAAAACCAAAGTTGACTTACCAACAAGCTAGGGACCACTCACCAAAACCTTCAACAAATCCTCACTAGAAGAAAAAGAAAAGGAGAAGAACCCCTTTGCGAGAGCCATAATCTCCACCTTCCCTTTTAGGAACCAACGATTCTTGGCAAGCATTCTAACTAATTTAATATTAGGACGCGGGCCCATAAATTTTCCCACCAACGCTTGCTCCATGGAGAGTAAACCTTTATCAATAATGTAGTCAGGCACCAACACCGAATACTCTGCCTCAAACGGATTAGCAAAGAAGTCGATAGGAGGAGAAGAACTTTTCTCCTTAAGATTACTCCCAAATAAAGAAGACCATGACTTGCCATCCTTCGAAGACAAAACAACCTTATCAGCTTCAAAAATGACAACTTCCTTAGTAGCTTCAAAAAAGACAACTTCAGAAGTGACAACTGCCTCGGGAGCCACATTCTTAGCCCCCACCTTGCCAAGAGAAGTACCAACCTGACCCTGAATAGCTCTAGAACCCAGACATAAGGAACCACAAAGAGTCCCATCCAAATAACCACCACCAGCCTACTTCCCAAGGCTAGCCTGACCTCTGCCATTAACGCCAACCCTTGGAGCAGGGGTTCCCACCTTGTCCAAATTTGAAAAAACCTTACCTACAACAACACCACCTGACGTCACTCCCATCCTCTATCTATGTAACCAAGGTCTCAATTACTATTGAATGCATGCTTGAGTGATTTTTATATGATAGAGCTTATGAGTTCTTTATATTACTATGCTTGTATTTATGAGTTGAACACACATGGAATGTATGTATATGTATACATATGTATGTCGATGATAGATCATACACATGGAGGAACACACACATGAGGGTACATAAATAGGCATAACTATGCACACTTATGAATGGGTTACTTATGTGCATGGAGCTATTAAATGGACCTTATGATATGTATATGTATATGCATAAATACATCACACGACTATTCCCTATCAATACAATAGTAATTTTGCATGTGCTTGATTGTGTTATCAAATGTGTGTGTGTGTATATATATATATATATATATATATATATGAGATATATACATATATCCATATGTATACATGTATCGATACATATGTATGATGGAAATGTCCATATGGATGTATCAATATGTGTATACATACGTATACATGTACATAGAGGAATATATATATATATATGTGTGTGTGTGTGTGTGTGTGTGTGTGTGTGTGTGTGTGTGTATGATATATACATATATCCATATGTATACATGTATTGATACATACATATGATGGACAAATGGAAATTTCCATACATATGTATCAATATGTGTATACATACATATACATGTACATAGAGGAATATATGTGTGTGTGTGTGTGTGTGTGTGTGTGTGTGTGTGTGTATAGTCAATATATGATTATTATATTACTATGTGAATGTTAACCCGTTTGTATTTCATTTGTATATTGAATGTATGCATACTTGATTATATATATATATATATATATGCATATACATATATATGTGATGGAATGCTTATATATATTTATTGACATATAGTGATTGGAGGCCAAATAATATATATACCTAGAGGCTGATTTATATATATGAACATGGGTCAATTTGTAAGTAATACATGCAAAGCATTTAAAAGTTTATTATTGCATATGTTAACAATGTATAAAGGTCGATTAAAAATCAAGGTAATGTGCATCAATAAGGTCGATATGAAAATAGACAATAATCGATAATATGGGAAAGCATCTTATAATTACAAAAAAATGAGTTACTTAACATTGAGTACTTTAATATAAAGAAATGAAATATTTTCCAGCTACAAAATAAAGTGAAATGCATGGGAATAGGAAGTGTGAACAACAAGGAAAAGAATTGGTCAAGGTACCATTTATGTGCCAAGCGACTCATCATTCCTCTATTCTTTACGAAACTAAGACTTAGTCGACATTGTGCAAGTGTTGCATATTGACTGTAGACTGTTTCAAAGAGTATAACTACGCCAAAACAATAGGAGGATAATTGCATACTTGGCACCAAAATATGAAGTTCTAATTGCCATAGAAGTCCATTTTGGGATGCAGTGTGATTGCCATCATTTTAACTTGAGCACAATTGAATAAGTCTTTTGTTGTTGTCATTAGAATGGGTTGACCTGTGGCTTCTTTTGCTAAGTCTGTGTTTTACTGCCACCTTTTATCCAAGTGTTCAGTGAGTCGACTTGCATGGATTAAGCTATCATTTTGCATGCCTTTTCTATAGGCTGCAAAGTCTCAGTATAAATAGAGAGGTTTACACTCTCATTTGGGACACACTTATCTGCATTATTCTGTAATTGCATTATGTTGTATTTTGTGAGATCCTTGAGTATTTTGTGAAGAGATATATTGTGTGAGAGCATATTATCAAATTGTGAGTGGAGTCTTATTAAAGTGTTTCTTGAAGAGGTCTAAGTGAAGCTAGTAAGTTGTTGGAAAGCTGTGTACTAAGTCCTTCAAGTGGTTAAGTGTATTATAGGCATGGGGATCTAATCTTCCTTTATTTGTCTTTGTTTATGAAAGATTGAATCTTGAATGCTTTATTTGAACTACTCAAGAGGTTACTTTCATTAGGAAAATATAGCATTTGCTTTGGAAAGGAAATTGAAGTTGATTTATGCTTTTTTGTGAAAGTGCTTATAATTACTCCATAATAGGAGAGTTGTTTATCTTAGGTATTGTTATACTAGATATGATTAAACAAGGATAGCTTAAGGGTTATTCATAGCTAAAAGTTATTTGATTATACTAGATAGCTAGTGGGTTACTCCTGGGATAGATTGTCCATTGAAGGGAGGGAACTTGTTCATATGCTTTATGAGTGGAAACACAATAGAGTTTGTGAGAAAAAGAATAGGTTATTTTTGGGGTTAAAGATTACCCATTGGAAGAAATACCTATGCATAGATTATAGTGGCCTTAAGTCAAATTGAGCTTGAATAGTGTAAGTGAATAGGATGACTATCACTCAAAGTACTGAGTGAGAACACTTTGGCCAAAGTAGTGTGATTTCCTTTGGCTCCACTGTCAATTCACCGTGTCCATGTAGTGCATGCTAGTTCCATATTGTAGGGTTACAAGTTCTAGTCATGTAGGGCACAACACTAAGCTCAGAATTCCATCTATCATATGATAGATGTGCATGAGACCATATATGATTCTATGGTTGGTGGAAAAGCACTTGAGTGATGCTTCTCCTCCTCAACAGGTGACAAAAGACCAGGATTTGAAAGGTGGAACCTAGACCATATATATCTATTGCTTTGAAGCTCGGTTGAGCTATGTATGTACTTGTACACATTTTTGGAATATTGTAATTTGAAAAATTAATATATTGGAATGAAATCCATGTTGAATATTGTTATGTCATCTATGTTCATTTTTTCTCAAAAAGGAAAAGATTTTTTTTATTACAATGGTTAGTTACATAGTTTGTTTACTCGTAAAGTGAAAACTTAGGAAAACTTACTTCAATGAACGGTTGGCATGTTACATATACATTCATTGATTGATTGCATACAAAGGGTGTTAAGAATTACAAGAAAGGAGAAAATGTTATTATCGTGATGAAAGTATGTAAACATGGTAAATATATCATTATATGATATAACCACATGTAATAACTTAGAAAACAAGTGATTATGAAAGTAGATATAGAAAAAGGAAAGAAAGATGCCCCCCATGAAGGAAAATAATTTGAGATCCATAAATGATAGAAAATGATCCTATATACACAAGTGATCAATAAGCATGATAAGAATCATAAACATGTAAGGAATGCGAACATAAGATAAATATGCAGACATAGACATGATAATATAAGATATAACATGAGAAGCATTAGAATGGTCATAAATATAACAAGAATAATAAATTTGGCATATAGATTCATAAGATATGGATATCATGATCATATAACATAAGAAATATAGGAACATCATGGGCATGCAACATAGGAACAAGAAACTAAGAAGGAACAAGGAAGCATATTGTTTTTAAACATAGAATATGATAAAAAAATGACATATAGGAAAGCATGGAAGTTAACAAGGAAACATAGGAAAATATAGAATGAAATCATAGGAGCTAAATATAGAAAAGGAGAAGGTGCCCCAAGTAGGGAAAGTAAATCATAAAGTACATATAGAATGTGAAAAAAGAATAAGAGATGAACTACATAAACAAAAGGCTAAAATATAAGGACACATAAAATTTAAGAAAAAATAAACATGATAATATATGTAGATAAATAAAGTATAAAAATGATAAAATGTATCAAACAACAATATTAGTGAGATCACCATCCAATAAGTCATGTTCTCATCCTAAAATGTGACATCAAGCTCTTCATTCTTGAGTAAATGGTATTTATCCTAATAAGAAGTGATTCTCTTAATAAATATACTAGCAATGGCTAAGCGATTGTGTACTTATAATCTTTCTTTACCCATAGTTCTTTCTTCTTTGCAAGTGGATCCAAATATGTTCTTTGTTCCTTAAGCCTTTTTATTTTCATAATCTCTATAATAAAAAAGGTGCATAATTAGTTATTTTAGTATTTTTCATATTTTACCTTTATTTATCTACTAGGTGAAACTTAAATATAAATCATGTATGTCAACTATTTTCTCTTATGGAGGATTTTTAGGTGTTTTAAAAAGTATATATGAAGTAAAATGACTCAAATTAGATAATGTCTTATATGGATCTCTATCAATTTTGACCACTCTACCTTCAAGAATAAAGCTAACATAGTGATACATAAAGAAAAGAAACTACTAAATTAATTGCTTTATCCATTACCTAACAAAAACATAACAAATTTATCCAAAAATATAATAACATGAAATGATATTGGAAATTCCTTAGGATTGCTATTAGATGTATAATGATAAATAGTTTTTACTAAGACCTCATCACTTATTTTTAGTGAAACACTATAATGTACATAAGATTATGTCTTAATATACTATCGAATAAAAAATCTTTAAGGTATATCTTTGACTAATAAGATGAATCGACAAGAAACTAAGAAGGTGAATTATATTTGCTAGTGATAATGATATATTGTTGACAATAATATAGAAATGTGATTTTTCGTGAATTTTTTTCATTTGAAAATGTAATCAATGGATTAACATGATTAGAATATTATCTGTATCAAGAGTGTACTATAGACAAATATATTTGTATGTGAATTAACATAACAATCATTGATTACTGGAAAGGATCATATTCATGTGCATTGATATTCATAGAATGACTATAAAATTATAAATATGAGAGTAACTAGAGGATTTCTTCATCATTGAAACCCTCTATATTAGGGTAAGTGCACCAAGATGGTACACAAAAAGGGGGTCAAAAGTGGCCGCTTTTTTTAAAATCATATAAACTTGAACTTGGAGGAGTAATTTGAGATTCATGCACTCAAAATTTGAAGATACCAAAAGAACAAGAATTGCAGTACTCTGAATCTAGTTTCTAAACTACTATTTTTTTTTAAATAGATTAGATTAAGAGGATCAAATGCTTCACACACACAAAAGTGTTCCTATTTTTTTCAACAAAACATAACATAGTGTCTAGCATGTGCCCCTCAATTTATTTAGTTGCATTTAGTATTTTTAAAAACCCATTGGTAGAAATAAAGTTAAGAGTGAATACTAGAAGTTATATATTTTTTGTAATTTTTTTAGTTTTTTTAATGATTTTTCAAAGTGGATGCATCCTAAAAATCACATCACCGAGGGTGTGCATCCCATAACTTGCACCAAAATAATTAAAAATGCAATTTTTTTCCATTGTGTAAAGAATGAAGTGTAGAACAATATTATATATTTTTTCAAATTTAGACAAGTAGGTCAAAAGTTATTAAAAAAATTCAATACATATGTCTTTGATAACTATGGAAACATTAGTGAAAGAAATTAAAAATAAATATGTTTTTGATTAGGTAAGCAACATTTACAAGGTGTTGTACCCTTCATAAAGAGCCACTAGGGCCAATAGAGTTCAAGACCAAAAAACATCAAAAACAAAGCTAAAAAGCACACACAATAGATCAACAACAGACGGAAAAACAACAAAACAACAACAAACTAACTGGCATCATCCTAGTTCTTATACAGGAGATTAAATACATCATCTTCGACCCATTCTTGATGATCTTCAACCTTCTTCATGTCTATTTCATCCTTCATAACCGCTGACGGGGTACTGGTAACACAGTGGACTAGCTTAACCATGAAGCAGGTCAAACCACATAATTTTTTATCTAATTTATCCAATCTCTCCTTCAACACACAGAGCTCCTCCCCTCCAATCGTAGTCTTGTTGGTATCAATATGCTCAACATCCAACGGGCTCGAAGACTGAGAGGTCGAAACCTCCTTCTAAACTTTGTCCATTTTAGGAATGGAGCTAGTCCTCTAGCATGCTCCTCCTCCTCACCCTCAAACTCCTCTTCATCCATGTTATCTTTGTTGTCTAACCACTCCTCTTTCATATCGAAGTCTTTAACCTGCACTTTTTTACCATTCTTGGCCAGCCTACCAGAGTTCCAAATTATGGCATCACAACCTAACTCCACTGTCTCTGCAACCACTATATCCCCCATAGAGTCCTTGCTCACCACATTTTTACCTTTGCTCGGAGGCTCCTTCAAACTCTTTCCTTCCTCCTTGCCTTTCTTTTTCAAGGCGGGCTTACTAGCAATCTTGACGAGGGTAGACTTTAGCTCACAAAGACTAGCCACCGCACTAGTCTGGGCCACTCACGCATTCCCCTTAAGATTTTTAGCAACGGGTTTGGGTTTATGTGTGTTAGCAGGGACTGGGTGGTTTTTCCTGGCAGGGCCTTTGGACTCAGTCAGAGATAAATTGGTCATAGTAGGAGGCTCAATCTCTTCAATGTAGATAGTCGAAATGGGCTTTGGAGAACATAAAGCAAGATGGAAGTGGTAGAGCCTCAAAATGAGGCCCTGGTGGAGCGACAGGGGAGGAGGGTCATTAGGATTTAGACCAGCAGCCTCAATACATTTTTTAATAGAACTTTCTAAGTCCATAAGAAGGAAAAAAGGAAAGCTTAACAAAACTTTATGCCAAAAGTGGTTCAAAAGAAGGAAATGGTAGAAGTAATAGGTTTTGTATCTACCTTCTAGATTTATGTACTTCATCAAGGCAAGGGACACATGGTTCCACGGCTGAGGGAGAGCCTCCCACTCAAAACTTGACTGGTTGCGCACCGACTCCTCATTCCCCACAAAAAAATTGTTCATAATTTCATTGTCCTAAGTTTTAGTGTGCTTAAGATGCTTCATACCAGTACACTGGAGCCCCGTCGCCTACACAATCACTTCCTCATCCACAGTAAAGGAAATAACACCTAAAGTCACACAACAATCTTTCCACAAGTTGAAAAATAGAGCAGATAGACTAGGGTCATGGTCGACCAGTATCTCCATCAGAGGAGCAAGACCACCTTTGACACAAATGTTCCAAACCAACGGATCTTTGCAAAGTTTGCCATAGTTTTCCAACTCAGTTCGTACCCTATCACCACCCATAATGTCACTCTACACATAGGATAACTGGAAACCCTGAGAAAATAAAAGGTTAGATATAATGAAAAGGTGAAGAATCACTCGCACATTAAGGATTTTAAGCCAAAAATTACAATCTTTGATAATCAAGGCAATGGACAAGTCGCACGCATGAGCAAGTAATTTCCAAAATGCAATCTT
The DNA here is from genome assembly GCA_007258455.2 of Sequoia sempervirens. NCBI lineage: Eukaryota > Viridiplantae > Streptophyta > Pinopsida > Cupressales > Cupressaceae > Sequoia > Sequoia sempervirens. The sequence goes on along the minus strand of VDFB02193867.1, from coordinate 56,917,453 downwards.
AGTGGAATCATAAATGAGGATCTCCCTACACAATCAGCTAAGTAAGTAGGACACGAAAGGAATGGATGGTTTTCCTTCCACGTAGAAGATGCACATAAACCTAGGTAAGATGTCCACGAGACCAAAATTAGTAACACCAAAAAGGTTAGCTTTCAGAAGCGGGCCAAATTTAGAAACACCAAAAAGTTTAGCTTTCATACAAAAAGACAATAGCATACAAGATAGGGCCAATTAGGAGCATGATCTCATAATTATTAGTCACATCAAAATCAAAATAATAAATATTGGAAATACGATAGCTTAACATAATCCCCAAAAGGAGATTACATAAGGTATGGTCCAGCTTAGTCTTAATCATCAAGTACCTATCACAACTTCTCATGATTTCCCTTTTTAAAATGGGATCCATCCCATAATTTGAATTATGCTAGTTTTTATCCACCTCATCTTTAAAACTTGTCCACATAGCCCAAAAGACAAGCATATGTACCCCCCAGAAAATCTAGCAAGGTGCTTGATTAGTTATCATCATTGGTCAAGTGAGCGCTTTGTTCCTTCAATATTAAACCTTGAATTTTAGGAGGTAGGTTCCTTAAAGAACACCAACATTTGGAAATTTTCCAATGTGTGCCAAAATTGGCTAAGGAATCAACAACTTGGTTTCCCTTCCGATAAATATTGGTGGCAAATTTTAGTTTTAACTTTGACACCAAGAGCCTTATGTCTAGAAGAATGTATTTCATACTCTACCCTAGTAATCTTTCAAAGTTAACGACATCAATAATAGACTTAGAATCTCCTTCAATATGAAGGTTCTCAATCCCCATGGAGACAGCCAACTATAAGCCCTTCAACAATGCTCTAGCTTCCCCAATCATAGAAGAATGAACACCAATCCCCCTAGAGTAACTAGCCACAAAATTTCCTTTGTAATCCCTGATCACACCTCCTATACTGGCTTTGCTTGGGTTTCCCTTAGCTGCCCCATCAAAATTTAGTTTATACCAACCACTGCCAAGAGGCTTCCAAATCATGGCATTCTGAGCTATGGATCTGGAGTTGTCATAGGAGTTAGCATCCAGGTCCTGGTTCCAAGCTTTGGCCATACTTATTTACACCTTAGTCGGACCTTTGTCTGGGGGTTTCCCATTGAAAAGTGAGATATTTTTTGTAATGAGCCAAGAACCAATACCAAACACCTCTTTCAGACTCATCTCAATGTTCCTGAAGATCCTATTGTTTCTCGCTTTCCACATACACCAACATATAATAGGAGGAACCTTGTTCCAAATTTCACTAGGTAAAGGGTGGGTAAAGGGTCCATACCTACTCATGATAAAGGATCTGATATCCCTACACATAATTCATTGAATCCCTAATCTTCCTAAGGCCAGCTCCCACACCTCAACAACAAACATGCAGTGTAACATTAGGTGATCCACTGATTCTTCATTGCACTTACATAAAAGACATCTGTTGGGGATTTGGAATCCCCTTTTCCTCATATTATTCTGACTTAAAATCCTGTTATGGTAGGAAGTCCACCAAAAGAAGTTAACTTTTGGGATCATGTGTCAATTCCAGACCTTCTTCCATAGATTGAGGACAACATCTTGGTCCGTAAGTAGATTGTAAGCCGATTTAACTGAAAGAGCACCCTACTTATCATGAGTCCAGAAGAATTCAACCCCACTACAAGAAGCAAGAATTCTAGTGAGGGAGAGAAATTCATGTAGGGTCTTGGCAAGGAGACTCAGATCAGGGGTAGCAAAGGCCCAAATCTTTCCATTTTCTAGCACCTTGAGGCTCGAGGAGGGAATCACTAATATAAATGCCAAAGAATTGTTGAGCCAATCTCATTAGATTCCTGAATTCAGAGTTTTCCAGGGGAGTGTCCAATAACCAAGGGTCCTTCCATAATCTAATTTTATTACCATTACCAATCTTCCATTCCTCAGAAGATCCTGCAGACTATAAATACACCTCCAAACCAAGGATCCCGAAGGGTGAACCTCCGAGAGGCAATCGATCAAAGGTCTATTTTGAAGGTACTTAGCATTCATGATCTTGCACCAATCCTCTCTATCCCTTAGATTGTCCCAACCCACTTTGGCCATTAAAGCTTTATTGGTATTAGAAACAATCATAATCCCAAGCCCACCACAACTTTTAGGTTGGAAAACCTTGTCCCATTTGACCAGAGAAAATTTCTTTTTTTCCTTGGTCCTTGACCAAAGGAAATCTCTATGTATTTTCTCAAATTTCTCAGCAATATATCTAGGAATCTTGAAAATTGAGAGAAAATAGACAGGGATGCCTTGAAGAACAACAAACAGGAGTTGTAATTTACTTGCATGGCTAAGCAAGGAGCCTTTCCACCTAGCCAATTTTTTTTGGATCCTTTCCAGTATAGAATTCAAAAAGTCAGGAGTGACTTCCTTGAAAGTAAGGGGTAACTCAAGATAAACCGAAGGAAGTGAACCACTCAAATATCCTAGAACAACAGTCACCCAAGCTTGCAAATTATGAGTGTTGTTAAAGAATTAAATCATGTTTTTATTATAGTTAATGCATTACCCAGAACAAGCAGCATAGTTGTTGAGACAATTTTTCCATTTCCTAGCTTCAATCACAGAGGCTTTCCCAAAAAGAAAGGTATCATCCACAAATTGTTGGATCATAGTCAGATCTAAGGAAGAGATAGCCTTTATTCCCTTTAAGGACCCTTCAGACAACATATTAGATAAATTCCTACTCAGGACATCCACAACCATGATAAATAAATAGGGTGAAAGGGGATCTCCCTATCTGATACCTCTCCCAACAAAGAAAAACCCAAAGGGAGACCCATTTACCATAACAAAATACTTAACCGTTGTAACACATTCCATTATAAGATTGACCACAGATTGGAGAAACCCAAAATTAGCTAGGACTTTAGGGAAAAAATTCCAGATCACCTTATCATAGGCCTTAGAAATGTCTAATTTAAGGGCCATACTTGCGTAGTTGCATCTATCCATGGAATGGAGTAATTCATGTGTGGTTATGGTAGCATCAAGGATATGACAACCAAACACAAACCCTTTTTGAGTTGGGCTGATAATTTTATCAAGGAGAGGTTTGATGCAGTTCACCAAAAATTTTGAGAGGATTTTATAAAAATTATTGCACAGACTGATGGGGCAAAAATCAACCATAGATTGAGGATCAACAACCTTGGGAATTAAAGCTATGAAGGTGTGATTTAGTTGGTTAATAATCTTAACATATTTAAAGAAATCACGAGCAACTAGGACAAGGTCTTCACCAACAATCTCCCAAAAGGTCTGAAAGAAGGCCGAAGGGAAACCATCAAGGCATGGAGCTTTGTAGGCCCCCATACTAAAAGTAGCTAGCTTAACCTCCTTAGGAGTGATTGTTGGAAATATGTGTCTCAATCCCACAGGTTGAAACCTCTGAAAGAGCCAAGTCGGTGTGACATTCCTTTTGTTTGGCTGACTGGCAGTTTAGTAACCTTATGGTTTGTACAGGTCACCGAGACAATGCTTCTATCTTGTCGACTGGTGTTGTCACTGTGACTTGTGGCATTCGCTGTAACCTTCTGCCAAGTGGGTTGGTCTGGCCGACATGCCATTCTTATCGGATATCGGGGAGACTCTGGGTGACAAGCAATGTCAGGGAGATTCATAGCGACTGGATTCATAAGAGTAACTCATATGCTTCGGTATGAAGTCTTACCGATATGGAAAGTCTCACTGAAAGTTTTACATTCGAAGTCATCGGGGAGACCCTTGGCCAAAAGGCTTGCTTCGGTATAAATTCTTATCGATATGGCATGTCTCGCTGATAGCTACACTCGAAGTCATCAGGATAACTTGAAGGCCTCGGTAAGAAGTCTTGCCGACAGTTGGTTATCTCACCGATAGGTATGAACATCGGTGTAATCTCCTGGCTATAGCGGTAAGTCTTGCCGACACTGTATGTTTGTTATTGGGTGTCTTCGGTGAAACTCCTAGTGACTGAAGTCTTCAACAAAAGGTGTGAACATTCAAAGTAACGTCTCAGCGATAGCCTAAGTCTTGCTGATGAGTGTTCTTTCCAGTATGACTTGAAGGCTCGGTGTGATCTCTTGGCGAATGATGATAGTCTTGCCGATGGAAATGCTAACGTCTATGTGACTTTGGAACTTTGGTATGATGTCTCATCGAAAATGATGGTCTTGTCGAATAGCAATACAAGTGATGATCATCGATATGAGGTCTTGGTGACAAGGCGAAGTCTGAGTGACAACTTTCTGAACTCGGTGTAACCTCTTGTTGATAGTGATGACTCTTGGCGATATCGACAGTCAGGTCTTGTGGCATCAGGGAGACACAGTTAGTGTCTCACCGACATGAAAATACATTGTGAATGCCTTTGACTGATTGGGAGACCATCCTATGTGGTATGTCTTCGACCAATCAGAGAAGCCGAATGGGAACCATTGGAAGTTGCTCTGTTGTGGCCATTCTGTGAGGAAGTTCAACAGACTAGAAGCGACATGGATATATTCTGGAATTGCATATGATGTTCGGTTTGATGGCTGCATAAACAGTTATATGAATAGTTCGATGTATGATCATTGTGACTTTGATTCTGAGAGTATTGTAACTTGAGTGTTCTGTAGCAAGGTTGATCATTGTTAATGCTATTGTAAATTGACATCAAAGAGAGTGAAGCCCATACTCTGTGTGTAATTTATGTTACTGTAATACAAAGGGGTTTTTCTTGGTGTGGTGGGTTTTTCTCTCGTAAGGGTTTTCCCACGTAAATCTGGTGTTCATCTGTGTATGATTATTTCTCTATTTATGTTATTACTTTCAAGTGTATCTTAATTGGGACTATAATTGAAAATTTAAAAGTATCTCTACATTCTTCCCTGAGGTTTTGACGTTAGGAGAGTTGCTTCCACACCTTGGCTTTCCTTACAAGTGGTATCAGGGCCTGGCCAGTTGTGTTATCCTTGTGGGTACGTTAGGTTTTTTGAGTCAATTTATGTTCAATGGGAGTCTTGTAGAAGTTTGGTAATTCGAATTATAGGTTAAGATGGCAAGCACGTCAGGAAAGATTGAAATTGAGAAATTCAATGGCAGCAATTTTGAGTTGTGGAAACTTAAAATGGAAGATCTGTTGGTTGATCATGATCTTTGGATTGCTGTGTCTGGAACGAAGCCTACATGCATGAAGCAAGAGGATTGGGACCTTGCAAATAGAAAATCAAAGGGGCTGATAAGGCTCTATTTAGCAGACTCTGTTCTTCTGAATGTTCATGAAGAAAAGACTACATCTTCCTTGTGGAAAAGACTGGCAGCTATTTATCAGGGCAAGTCCTTGGTGAATAAATTGTTCTTGAGGAAGAAGATGTACTCTTTGAGAATGCAGGAAGGAGGGTCTGTTGTTGAACATTTGAACGCATTCAACATGTTGATTGCATAGTTAACATTTGTAGGCATGAAGATTGATGAAGAGGATTGTTGTATGTTGTTATTATGTTCTTTGTTGGATTCGTGGGATCACCTGGTGATGGCTATTGGGAGTACGACATCCACTTTTAAGATGGAAGATGTTGTTGCTTCTTTGTTATCAAAAGAGATGAGAAGGAATTCTTCTGAGATGGTGAAGGAGGCTCTTGCTATTAGAGGCAGATCAAAAGATAAAGGCAAGAAGGACAAGAAGTCCAAATCGAAATAAGAGGGGAGATCAAAGTCTCCTGGCAAAAAGTCCAAGGTGAAGTGCTAGAATTGTGGGCAACTTGGTCATGTCTGAAAGGATTATAAAGAGGAGGAGAAGAAGAAGAAGTATTCTTCTGACAATGATTCTTCTCATAGTGATGCAAACGCCTTCATTGCAGCCTTGGCTACGCAGGCATCAGATGATGTCTGGCTGATTGATTATGGAGCATCTTTCCACATGACATCTCATAGAGACTGGTTCACGAAGTATGAAAAATACGATGGTGGAAAGGTGTATTTGGAAAGTGATTCATCATTGGAAATTGTTGGTCGTGGGAGAGTCAAAATTCAATTCCCTAATGGAAGAGTGAAGGGAATCAATGATTTAATGCATATACCAGGTCTGGCTCAAAACTTACTTTATGTTAGTATGTTGAATGATATTGGAGTGCAAGTCACGTTCTCTGGAAATGGCTGCAAGATGACTAGAGGCTCTATGGTGCTAGCAAGGAGTGTTCGTATTGCTACCTTGTATAAGTTGGATGCACATGTTGTTCAATGCAATAGTGTCTGTGCAAAGTCACAGAAAGCTACTCATGGAGAAAAAGAGGAAAATGTTCCTAATTCTGTAAACTCTATGGAAGTTAAACTTCTAGTAGAAAAAACTATGCTCTGGAATCATAGGCTAGGCCACATTGGTGAGAAAGGTTTAAAAACCTTGAAGAATAAAAACTTGGTTGAGGGGCTTAAAGATTGTAACCTCAAATTTAAATTCTGTGAACATTGTATATATGGAAAACAACACCATGTTTCATTTTATTCTAGTCCCCACAAATCTTTTGGTTTGCTTGATTATATACATTATGATGTTTTTGGTCCAGTGAATGTTCCTTCTTTGTCTAAGTCAAGGTACTATGTATCGTTTATTGATGATTATTAAAGAAGGGCATTTATCTATTTTTTGAAAAGTAAATCAGAAGTGTTCAGTCAGTTTAAGGAATTTAAGAACCTTGTAAAAAATCAGACTGGAAGGAAAATAAAATGTTTAAGGATAGATAATGGCGGTGAATTTTGTTCTAATGATTTAGAGAGGTACTGTAAAGATCATGGAATTAAAAGACATAAAACTACACCTTATACTCCGCAGCAAAATGGAGTTACAGAAAGGTTCAACATGACAGTGATGGAAAGAGCACGAAGTATGCTGAGCAGTGCTGGCTTGGAGGAGAAGTTTTGGGCTGAGGCAGTTGCTTTAACATGTTACTTGATAAACCGTTATCTAAATTCTGCTCTTGTTGAGAAAACACCTTTGGAAGCATGGTCTGGTAAGAAGCCCTCTTTAAGACACATTCAAGTTTTTGGCTGTGAGGCATATGCACATGCGCTATATGAGAAAAGATCTAAATTGGAGAACAAGGCTGACAAATGTATTTTTATTGGTTATAGTGCTGGCATAAAAGGATACAAGCTTTGGAATCCTGATACGAAGAAGGTTCTATACATCAGAAGTGTTATCTTTTGTGAGCTGAAGCCTTCTACCTTGGATATGTAGTCAGAGACAAAATCATAAAACAAAAAGGATGTAGTTGAAATTCCTTTGACACCAGATAAAGAGGAATTGAAAATTCAAAATGTACCTGAAACTGAGGAGAGCTCAAGTAGTTCGAGAGTTCGATGAAGAAGAACAACCTCAGCCTCAGTAAGTGAGGAGGTCAAATCGTGAAAGAAAGAAACCTGATAGGTATGGGTTCTCTTTGATAGATTCTACTTGTGCCTATGCTTTAATTTCTAGCACTGATGAGCCTAGGACTGTGAAAGAGGCATTTAGAATGTTTGATTCAGACCTTGGTTGGAAGCCATGAATAAAGAAATGGCATCATTAGAAAAGAATGATACTTGGAGTTTGGTGCTCTTGCCGAAGGTAGAAAAGCTGTGGGCTGCAAATGGGTATTTAAAAGAAAATAGGTCTAGATGGCAGTGGGAAAAATATAAGGCGAGGTTGGTTGCGAGGGTTATTTCTAGGTAGAGGGAATTGATTATGGAGAAATTTTTTCTCTTGTAGCTAAGTCGACATCCATTAGATTTCTTTTGTCACCTGCAAGATATGACTTAGAGATTGAACAGATGGATGTGAAGACAACATTTCTTCATGGTGATCTTGAAGAAGAGATTTATATGTCCCAGCCCGAGCACTTTGTGGAAAAAGGTAAAGAAAGATTGGTTTGCAAGTTGAATAAATCTATGTATGGGTTAAAGCAGTCTCCTAGAATGTGGTACCAAAAGTTTGACACTTTTGTTTTGTCATTGGGATTTGTAAGATCAAAATCTGATCATTGTGTGTATTACAAAGCTGAAATTGATCAAGTCCTTATTATTGCTCTCTATGTTGATGATATGTTGTTCATAGGCAATAGTAAGCTAATGATTTATGATCTTAAGTCTCAGTTGTCTGCAAAGTTCGAAATGAAAGATCTTGGTGCAGCAGAGGTATATTCTGGGAATGGAAATAACCAGGGATAGGAAGGATAGAAAACTTTGGCTCAGTCAGAGTAAGTATATTAAGACTGTTCTAGAGAGATTTTGTATGAATGATTGCAAGCAGCTAGTTGTTCCAATTTTGCAGGGAATGAAGCTATCTATTGAAGACTTTCCAAAATCTCCATGAGATGGAGGACATGACTAGTGTACCTTATGCTAGTGCGGTTGGTAGTCTTATGTATGCAATGGTCTATACAAGGCTAGACATTTCCCAAGCAGTGGGCGTACTTAGTCAGTTTATGGCTAATCCTGGAAGGAAACATTGGGATGTTGTGAAAAGAGTATTCATATATTTGAAGGGAACATTTGAATATGCTTTGTGTTACCATGTGAAGTTGGTTGAATCATAGAGGACTCTCAGTATTCGAGGCTATGTGGATTCTGATTGGGCAGGGGACATTGACAGCAGAAGATCCACCAGTGGATATACTTTCATGTTGAACGGTGGTGTAGTTAGTTGGATGAGTAAGCGGTAGGCTGTAGTCACTTTGTCCCTCAGAGGCAGAATACATGGCAGCTACACACACTTGTAAAGAAGCAATCTAGTTAAAACGTTTGTGTTCTAACATTGGTTTTGATGCAGAGAAAATAACAATTTATTGTGACAGTCAGAGTGCTATTTGTTTGGCAAAGAATCCGTACTTTCCATGCCAGGATGAAACATATAGATGTACAGTATCATTTTGTATGAGATATGGTGGAGGATGGAAAGGTCCTTTTAGAAAAAATGGATACTCTAGAGAATGTTGCAAATGCATTGATGAAGCCAGTGAGCACATACAAGTTCAGGTGGTGTGCCAATTCGATGGGCCTCAGTGCCCATGAATGTCAGTAGTTTTGTTGTGCTCTGGAGGTGCCTATGCGATCTTCGTCAAGTGGGAGATTTTTGGAAATATGTGTCTCAATCCCACAAGTTGAAACCTCTGAAAGAGCCAAGTCGGTGTGACATTCCTTTTGTCTAGCCGACTGGCAGTTTAGTAACCTTGTGGTTTGTACAGGTCACCAAGACAATGCTTCTGTCTTGCCGACTAGTGTTGTCACTGTGACTTGTGGCATTCGTTGTAACCTTCTACCAAGTGGGTTGGTCTGGCCGACAGGCCATTCTTATCAGATATCGGGGAGACTCTGGCCGACAAGTAGTGTCGGGGAGATTCATAGCGACTAGAGTCATCAGAGTAACTCATATGCTTTGGTATGAAGTCTTACCGATATGGAAAGTCTCACCAAAAGTTTTAAATTTGAAGTCATCGGGGAGACCCTTGGCTGAAAGGCTTGCTTCGGTATAAAGTCTTATCGATATGGCATGTCTTGCTGATAGCTACACTTGGAGTCATTGGGATAACTTGAAGGCCTCGGTAAAAATTATTGCCGATGGTTGGTTCTCTCACCGATAGGTATGAACATCGGTGTAATCTCTTGGCGATAGCGGTAAGTCTTGTCGACACTGTATGTTTATTATCGGGTGTCTTCGGTGAAACTCCTAGCGACTGAAGTCTTTGGTGAAAGGTGTCAACATTCAAAGTAACGTCTTAGCGATAGCCTAAGTCTTGCCGATGAGTGTTCTTTTTGGTATGACTTGAAGGCTTGGTGTGATCTCTTGGCGAATGACGATAGTCTTGCCGATGGAAATGCTAATGACTATGTGACTTTGGAACTTCGGTATGATGTCTCATCGAAAACGATGGTCTTGCTGAATAGCGATACAAGTGATGATCATCGGTATGAGGTCTTGGCGACAAGGAAAAGTCTAAGTGACAACTTTTTGAACTTGGTGTAACCTCTTACTGATAGTGATGACTCTTGGCGATATCGACAGTCAGGTCTTGTGGCATCAGGGAGACACGATTAGTGTCTCACCGACATGCGAATACATTGTGAACGCCTTTGACCGTTGGGAGACCATCCTATGTGGTATGTCTTCGACCAATCAGAGAAGCCGAATGGGAACCATTGGAAGTTGGTCTATTGTGGTCGTTCTATGAGGAAGTTCAACAGACTGGAAGCGACATGGATATATTTTGGAATTGCATATGATGTTCAGTTTGATGGCTGCATGAACAGTTGGATGAATAGTTTGATGTATGATCAGTGTGACTTCGATTCTGAGAGTATTGTAACTTGAGTGTTCTATAGCAAGGTTGATCATTGTTAATGCTGTTGTAAATTGACATCAGAGAGAGTGAAGCCCGTACTCTGTATGTAATTTATGTTACTGTAATACAAAGGGGTTTTTCTTGGTGTTATGGGTTTTTCTCCCGTAAGGGTTTTCCCACATAAATCTGGTGTTCATCTATGTATGATTATTTCTCTATTTCTGTTATTGCTTTCAAGTGTATCTTAATTGGGACTGTAATTGAAAATTTAAAAGTATCTTTGCATTCTTCCCTGAGGTTTTGACGTTAGGAGAGTTGTTTCCGCACCTTAGCTTTCCTTACAATGACAACACTGAGGATCCCAAGGTTATAAATCTGGGATATAATAGTTGGAAGTGTGTCGAGTAGCAACCTATCAAGAGCCAGGTTAGGAGCCTTAGCAGGAGCTGCATAAGCCTTCTGAAAGTAATGCACAACCACTAAACCGATTAGGGAGGGTGAATTGACAACTGCTCCCTGAGCATTATGTAACTTAGTTATCTGATTCCTTTTCTTATGTTTAATAGAAAAAACATGAAAGAAAGAGGTGTTCCTATCACCTTCTTTCACCCATTGGGCCCTAGATTGTTGCTTCTAGAAAATCTCCTCTTTCTTTAGAATTTGTTCCCACTCCCTTCGACTCTCCATCTCTTGGTTGCAAGTAGGAAGACTAACATCTCCCTCCTCCATTTTCTTTTGAACCAATTTCAATTTATCCCCAACAATTTTTTTCTCCTTGAAATCATCCCCAAGAACCCTTTTGTTCCATCCTTTCACCATACATTTAATGTTTTTGAGTTTTAAAAATATTTTGAACATGGGAGAACCACGAACATGAATATTCCATAATTCATCAAAAAAAAATTTGAAATCAGGGTGGGAATTTACATTATCTCAAACCAGAAAGGGAACAGTCTCATAGCAGACTGGTCCCATGAGGTCAACAACAATGGATTGTGTTCAGAAACCATCCTAGGTAGAGCCCAATGAGTGGCACTAAGCAGACCAATCAAGTTACTAGAACAAAGGAATCTATCCAATCTAACTTGAATCAAGTCCTCCCCCATATGCCTGTTGGTCCAAGTAAAAGCTTGACTCGATAAGTCTATGTCAATCAGGCTAGTAGAACTCAGAATGTTTGCTAGATCATCCATTTTGTCAGTATAATCAACCAAACCACCACTTTTCTCTAAGGTAAATAAGGGGGAGTTGAAATCCCTAGCCACTAACCACCGATAACCACTATTATTTTTAATCTAATCAGTAAGAGCCTGTCACAGAGCATATCTAGCATTACTCTAGTTGGGCGCATAAACATTGATAAGTGACCAAGAGCCACCCAGGTAGGTAAAAGAAACACCAACACTACTCTAGAAAAAAAATAGTTTAGAGCCATTAAATCTAGAAGGGTTCCAAAGCACAACAAGACCCCTCGAAGCTCCTTCAACATCACTATAGAAGTAAGTGGCCCCTTGCCATAAGTACTTAGCAACATTATCAAAATTAGTATTTTTCATCTTGGTTTCTTGTAAAAGTAAAACATCTATCTTATGTTCTAAAACATAGTTTTTAAAAGCAAGTTGCTTATGGGAGTTGTTCATCCCACACACATTCCATGACATGACCTTCATTTTTTAACTTTCTTGGAGGACATATCCAATGTCCTCTGTTTACCAATGGCTATCTCATTTGTGGTTTCTCTTAATCTCGTAAGTCTTTGGCTTGGCCTTCTAGGCTTGGAGTCACCACCCACATCCGCCTTTTTCTTTCTCCCTTTTTTCTTTGGGATTATCTAGTTATCCTCACCAGTAACATTCTCTAGATTTGACTCCTTAGAGTTGAAAGCTGTCACATCTCCAGTACCCATATCCTCCTAGATTTCACCCTCTTCCCCCATATTTTCACTAGTCCCCATTGAATCCACCTCCAGCTGGGCACCACCAACAAGATCATCACCCCTAATAGTCAGGCTAGATGGATTTTCTCATCTAGGGAAAGATTAGCAAGACATGAAGCCAGATCTACACTAGTCACTAACCCAGGAAGAGGAACACCAGAGTTAGGGAGATCAAACAATTCTGGCGAGGTAGATTTTTCTAGATCCCCAATAAAAGGGTTATCATTTTTAGGAGGAGAGTTAGAAATTATAGCAGAATCTCTTAGGTTAGGCTCCTTGTTAAAGGAGGACTTACAATCAGAGATAAGGTTTTGAGGTTTGACACACTTTTGATGGAAGACCACAACATTTTCATAGCACACAAGCTGGACCCAGGTACCAAACTTAGAGCAAAGCTTAATAGAGTTAGGGAGTGTCTTATTCACACTAATGTTCACACAAAATCAGGAAAACACTAACTTGGACTTTGATCTAGTGATGGAATCAGAAGTAATGAAGTGTCCCAAGGAATCACCAATGCTTTTGAATATTGATTCATCCCAATACTCCAAAGGTAAACCGGGCAGGCATATCCAAACCAGAGTCGACTTATTTAGATCCACAACAGGGTCAAACCCTAACTTCTAGCGACATAAATCCAAGCTGTGTTTCCCATAAACCCAAGGTCCAGATGAAAGGACTGAAACCAGATCTTCTGAGGTTGTGAACTTGAATAGGAAGAGACCACCCAACATAGCGTAGATGTCGACACTTCCCTTGAGATTCCATTTAGCAACAACCCATCTTCGAACCATATCAACAATGGGATGGAAGGAGAGAAAACAACCCACAACTGTGTTCTCCATGGAGGAGAGAATCCTATCACTGACCGTATTAGAGATAGTGAAATCCATTCTCGAAACAATAACTTCTTCCCCTTGAGGAGGAGAGTTTGAGCTCTGTTTACTATTGGTCAGAATATCCTTCCAACCTTTAGTTTATGGAAGAATCTCGACCACTGGCACTTCGTTTGAAGACATGGGTGGCACTGAAAGATCTGAAACCAAAGGAATGGACCCTCCAGGAGTGTCTCTCGAGGGACACAAGTCCACAAGAGACAAGGCGAGACTCAAGATAGGGGGTAGAGGGGGATCGTGGGGTACCCCCAGGGCAGAATCCACCATGCGTGTAGACTGTTCAAATGTGGATAGAGGAGAGAGGAGTGGTTTTTTTAAAAATAAATATGTTAATGTAGTTCAAATCTAAAAAAATTATATAGTTAGAAAGATTAGAAAACATGTCAAATTATGGTGGTAATTTTACTAAGATTCCTAAGATTTAATTTATAATGTGTAAACCCAATGACAATCAAGTTGAGAAATGAGAATGGAGGAAAAAATCATGTCAAAATGAGGAAAATGAACCATCCAAGCCTAAGTACAAACCAAAACATGCACGTGTTTAGTGTAAGAAAAAACACGTGTATGTGTTCTGTGCAAGAAAAAACACGTGTACGTGTTCTGTGCAAGACAAAACACGTGTACGTGTTCTGTGCAAGACAAAACACGTGCAAGTGTTCTGTGCAAAAAGAAACACGTGTATGTGTTCTGTGCAAGGCAAAAGATGTACGTGTTCTGTGCAAGAAAAAACACGTACGTGTTATGTGCAAGAAAAAAACATGTACATGTTATGTGCAAGAAAAAAGAACGTACATGTTATGTCCAAGAAAAAGGCAAGTACGTGTTATGTGCAAGAAAAAATCACGTACGTGTTATGTGCAAGAAAAAAGCACGTACGTGTTTTGTACAAGAAAAAACAAATACATTTTTGGTAAAAGCCAAAACATGCTCATGTTTTTCCATGCACTAAAAGCATCATGTTCTTGAATCTAACTTTCTAGCTCTTTATCCCTCCACCTCTATCTCCAACTCTCTCTACATCTCTTTATGAATATTCCTCTCTTTGTGCCTCCATCCCTCGCCCAAAAATCTCTCTATTATTCTCTCTCCCTCCAAATCTTTGTATCTCTCCCTACCTCTCTCTCCCTCCCTCCCTCCTCCCCTTTGTACTCTTTTTCTCAAATATCTCTCTATCTACTCTCTCTCTCTCTCTCTCTCTCTCTCCCCCCCCCCCTATTTCCATCCTTCCTCTTCTACAAGCATTTTCTCCCATGTATCTCTTTGTCTCTTTGAACCTACATCTCCCTATCTCTAATTCTTCTCTCTCCCTATCTACATCTATCCCTCCCTCTCTCCCTAACTCTCTCTACCTCTCTATCTCTCTCAATACCTCTCTATCTAGGTTATAATTCTCTCATGTTTCTAGGAAGAAAATGTCTCCCCCATGCTCAAAAAGTCATCTTCATACGAGCAAGTGTGTTATAATGTGCTCATGTACCTATGAAGATAAAAAAACTCTTATATCTCTCTCCGTATTTATTTCTCTCCCTCTCTTTGTCTATTCCTCCCTCCCTCACCCCATCTATCTCTATCTAATGTGCTTTTATTTATATGAAGAATTTAGAGTTAGGCTTTAGGGTTGATGGTTGAGAGTATATTTTTTAGGGTTGAGGGTGTTGCAAGGTGTGCATCCTTGGTCTCCTTGTGTTGTGCAACGTAGTGCTCGGGTTTGTGACATGGCTTAACCACCTCCCATGGATTCATTAACTCTAGCAGTTGTATCAAGCATTAACAAGTCAATATTTTTGTACAATGGAAATCATCTACGCACACTTGGTATCAGATCCTGGGTCACAGGTTTGAACCCCTTGCTTGCACTGGGAGAGATTTTTGCAAGGTGTATGCCCTTGGTCTCCTTGTGTTTTGTTGATGTGGATGTTATTCGCACATAATGTAGATAAAATTCACAAATAAATTTACCTCTCTTGAAAGAAAATCAAACTCTGAGATAAAATTTAATAATCCCAAGGCTCTATTTTTAAAATAAAAAGCAGCAAAACAAGGGTGCTGACCCTTAAGTACAAGGCAACAAAGGCCATCCAATGAAAGCACACTAACAACACAGTGACAGTAGAGAGAAAGCCATCACCCACAACACAACATCAAAAAATAAAAAGTAACAGTAATCGAATGATAACAAGGTTCAACATGCAAGTATGAAACAACCAAATAAGTCCAAAGACCACCAGGGGTCCACCAAGTTTAGCATAAAAGACAAACAACAAGACAAAGAAATAAAAAATAACAAATAGGCCCAGCGGCCTAATTCTTTAACTTCCTACCAGGCGTATCATGTATGGCCGTCGCCCAATCAACCATGAGGAACTCAAGTAGCTCCTTGAAGCCAGCATCATGTTCAACATCATCTATAGACTTTTCCTTCTACAACAAGTAGAGACTGGTGGCCGACCTGTGCATGACCCTTAGGGAAAATTGAGACACCTCCTAGACCTTCTTTTCCAACCTCTCCAATCTCCCCTTCAGCAAGCCAACTTGTTCCCAAGCCTGATATTTTTCCTTGTGATCATCCTACAAGGGGGATTTTCCTTTAACCGCATCAAAGGAACGGGGGGTAATTTCCAACATATTGTCAGCGAAAGGGCCCTTCTCTAAAATTTCTGACACATGGGATGCACTATTCCCCAACACCAAATGGCCTTCCCCACTCGCCACCATTTCCTCATGACTTTCACTATCACTCTCAAGATCCTTGTCAGAATTAGAGGCTTCCTTAAGGCTTCTGACCTTGTCCTGCTTACAAACCAGTCTATGAGATCGACGGGGGGTGTTAGTTTCTTTAATGATCTCAATGTCAGAATCAATTTGATGGCAAACTTTTGCTTTCTTAGAGGCTTTAGCCTTAGGGCGCGAGGTAGTGGCAAGCCGCTTTCTATCCCTACCCGTATCCCCCGAGCCCATACCAGGGGAAGTGCCATGGGGATGGGATTTCAAGGCAGGATTCTTGAGGCAATTTTTCTTACTTGGGCCCGGCGTGTCCAAAATACTAGTAGACAGGGGAGTAGACGAAACCAGGGTTTCGTCAAGAGCAGGGAGAGATGGTACTTCTTGCATAGTGATAGGCTGAGCAGGGAAAAGCGCCATATGGAAATGATAAAGCCTAGACATAAGGCCCTGGTGAAGGATAGTATAATTCTTTCCAGAGATAGTGGCTTCATTAAATTCTGCAACAGTGCTGTCAAGAGCATGATACAGGAAGAAAGGAATAGAAATATGCAGATGGTTCCTAAGGTGGTTGAGGAAATTAAAGTGGTAATAATAGTAGACCCCATACCTTCCTTCCAATGTGAAATATTTCATGATCAGCAAACAAAATTTATCCCATGGCTCCGGCAGCGCCTCGCGGTCAAAGCCACCTCACAACTTGACAGGTTTCTCATCCCCGCGAAAAAACTGATTCAGATTGACCTGGTCTGGAACTTTCGTAGTTTTCTTCCAAGTGCAGCCACTATTCAAGAGCCCAATAACTCTAGCAATGACCTCCTCAGAAAATTTGAAGGAAATGCCACCAATGGTGACCCTACCCTCCTTCCACGAGGTGACAAACTTATGAGACAAGCCCTCATCGTGACCTGTCATGGCCTCCATATACTGTGCAATTCCACCCTCTTTATAGATGTGCCAAATAGTGGCATCCGCTTTCCACTCGTCACACCTATCCAGCTCCACACGCACTCTATCCCCACCCATAGAGCCCACACCAAAAATGTCGATGACCAAAATAGGGGAACCGGGGTAGAAGAGTTGGTAGTCAATTCTAGAAGCATCGAAAGGGAAAAGGCCAGGGCAAAGTGACCATAAAAGTAAAAAATAGAGGCAATAAATGTGACTTCTCGCAACCTGTGCAAGGGAAATAGCTCCCTTGTGCGAATTGGCCATAGCAAGTAAAGGCATGATATCAGCGTAGTACTTAGCCGTCACCAAAAATCTCATGAAATCTGCAAGCTTAAAAAGTTGAACACAAAATTTTAGGGGGTTTAAAAAATGATGACACCATCGCTCAGTGGGGATAGAAAGATTCACCATATCACCAGCCCACAAGAGGTCGTACAAGCCATCAGACAAACATATGAAACCCATCACCTCACATAACGACCAATTATTCAAAAGCCAGCTCCCACCAGAAATTCCAACCAAAGTTAGAAGGAGCCCAACAAAAATAAGTAAGCACCATCTAGCACTCATCATTTAGATGTTTGAGATCTTCCTTTAAATGCTCCAAAGCCAAGGGGGGCAAAGAAACCTCATTTTTCCAACACCTAAGCCCTTCAGTATCAAGACCCGCCACCGTGAGGCTATCAACAGTCACATTCCCTTCTCTGAAGACATGCTGGATAGAAAAGTCATGAAGGGCATTTAGGAGAGGGAAAATGTCCTCCAAAATACCTTTTAGGGACCATCCCACTTTCATCTTTCCTTTAGTGGCTTCCACAATTAGCATTGAGTCACCTTCAATTTCCAAAGTCTTGACACCAAGTGACAACGCAATCTTAAGACCCCAAAGGAGAGCCATGCCTTCAGCCTGATTACTAGTATGATCACTCAATTTCCCTGCATAGGCAACAACCAGGCTGCCTGAATGGTCCTTGATTATACCTCCAGCAGCTGACATCCCTCCCCTAGCTACCCCATCAAAGTTAAGCTTAACCTAGGGCGGTTTAGGGTTTCTCCATCTAGTATGCTTCCTGATAATTGATTTGAAGTTGTCAAATATCAGGATCTCATTGGGTAAATTCTAGGTAGTAGCAATGTTTCTATCCCAAGAAGTCGAGGGATTAATAAACATCTTCCATTTACATGTTGAGATATTATCCAGGAGCAGGTTATTAAGGATTATCAGCAGACCATCCACATTGTTTTCCTTTTCTCTAAAAATCCTGTTATTCCTTTCTTTCCACAGGCACCAACAGATGTGGGGTGGAATAAGTTGCCAGAGCAGTTTAATTGAAGGATGATTGGAGGGGCATTTCCAATTTAAGATGAATTGATGGATATCTCTATTAAAAACCCAAGAGATGTTCAGTCTCTGTAAAACATTCTGCCAGACCAAGGTAGCAAACTGGCAGTGAATAAAAAGATGGGGGATGGTTTCTTCTTCCCTTCTGCAAAGAGTACACCAATTAGGGAATTGAAAGCCCCTCTTGACAAGGTTATCAATAGTTAGAATTTTCCCATGGATGGAGGTCCACCAGAAGAAGTTTATTTTAGGGATAAGCTAATGAAACCAAACCTTCCTCCATCACTGCACGTCACCACCAAACTTGAGAAGCAGCAGATAAGCAGACTTAAGAGTGAACTCCCCAATGTGATTCTTTGACCAAAAAATTCTGTCCTCCTTGGGAAATAGAGGGAGTCTAGCCGTTTTCAAAAGCTCTTGAAGCTCCATAACCTTTGGCAGAAGGTTAGGCCAATGTAAGAAAGACAACTTCAGATTTTTCCATCTAGCTCTGGGTGAGGTATAATCAGAAATGTAAGTACCAAAGAGATTTTTAGTGTGTTCCCTTAAAGTATTAAAGTGACTGTCAGCAAGGGGTCTGCTCCCAATCCAGCTATCCTCCCAGAACCTAATTGATCTCCCATTACCAATTTTCCATCTAACCCCTTCCTTCAAGAGGGATCTACTCTTAAGGATATTGTTCCATCCCAAGGCTCTGTTAGTCAGGTCTTGACTGTGCAAGTTTTACTCAAGGTTCATTATCAATATTTTTTTCTGAAAGAGACTTACACACTACATTGGTAAAAATGGTTAGATTCTAAAGATAATTGTTAAATTCACCAAATCAACCTTTAATTAGTGTTCAAAGATCTTTAATTTGATTATATTTATTTATTTCTGAACACTTTCATCATCAGATTTATAAATTCATGAAATCAAAGATTTACAACAATATTTCATGAATTTCAAACAAATTTTCTATCACTTAAGTAGATTTAGTTTTAAGCATCAACAATACAATGGAAAAGAAAAATTTACAATAAATTTCCATTCATTCATCTATTTTTTGGTACATTTTTTGAAATTTAAACATCTAATCTAAAATAAAGCATTAAAAATACTTGAAAAGTAAAATTGCTCCCAGGTATTCTCCATGCATTCCCCAAGATTTAATCAAATCAAATCAAACCGCTCTAAACTTCACCATATTGTTTCACAGCTAGGCATAAAATGGTGCAAGCTTTTAAAGAAGGGGGTTTAGTTTGGACACCGATTAGGTTTTGTATGCACCCTTAAATGACACTACAAAAGATACATGAGATATTTAGCTTTCAAATTGGCTTGAATATTGATTAATTTCTATGTACATAAAAGTTTTTAATTTAAAATGATTTAGAAAATAGGAAAAAGGAACAAAACTTAAAGAAGTTTTGACTCTTCCGACATCCACAAATTCTAAACTTAATGAAAATAAGACAACATTCTTCCTTTTATAGAACATAAGGCCTCATAAAATCAATTACAAATGATGAATGGTCAAGATTCATCCTCCAAAATCAACGGTAGCAGATTAATCTCTTCACATGGGTGAAATCAACAAGTAGTCCTATTAAAAGTCACTTGAATTCCCTGCAAAATGAACAATTGAACTTTATCAAATATCAAGTCATTTATAAACTTAATTGACATATACATTTAATTCATGAATTTAGAATTAAGTTTAAAAAATGCATTAATATTTCCCAAACATCAAATAAGTTCAAATTTAATTCGTATTCCCGTGAAAATGTGAATTATTCTTGTTTTAAACATTCATTTCCAAATTTTTGAATTTAGTAAATTATCTCAAACAATTATTTGGGTTTTGTTCCTCGTCCTTTCATCTTTCCAAATCATTTTGAAATTTTAAATTTTGTTAAGAAACGAGGGAGATATCATTGTTTTTGTGAAATTGGTTTTTTTCAAATTTCATATTTTTTTTTTATGAAAAAAGAAGTGGGAACCGGGAACCAAGAACTCTTCAAAAAATCAGAAACTATTGAAAAAATTGGGAACTCTTGAAAAAACGGGATAAAAAAAGAAATTGGGAACTCTTAAAAAACTGGGAACTGGGAATTTTTTTATGATTTAAGTTTGCAAATGCATACCTTTCTTCTGGTAACCCTTTTCCCTACAAGCCATAACTTTTTATTTTTTAAGTATTTTAAAAAAAAATCAAAAGGAAACCCTCACTATTTTCCCATGCTCTTTCCATCCATGATAAAAAATCAAATTTTTGGAAATTCTGAAAAAAATCGAGAACTGGGAACTGGGTGTTTGGTGCACAATTTCTTCCCATAAGATAAAAAAATTCTTTGAACCTGAACCCACTTAATTTCTGAGTATCCTCAAAAATTCCAAAAAGTAACTCATATTGTTTTTTAGTGTTCTACCCATTCATGATGACATTTCAACTGTTAAGAATACCAAATTTTGGATTTTGAACTTATGATAAAATTTTCAACTATTTTGACCATTAAGGTAATTTATTTTGAGGTTTGGTGGATCTGGGGAAACCACAAAGACTGCAAGGAAAGCTAGATCTAAACTAAAAAAAATAGGGGGTCCCTATTTTTCCAAAAGAAAAAATGGGGCGTGTTCTAAGACCACACAACATGTTGTACAACGTTATGATCGGGTTCGTGACATGACTTAACCTCCTCACGTGGATTCATTATCTCTAGTAGTTGTATTGGGTATTAACAAGTCAATATTTTGATGCAACAACAACCGTATGTGCAATAGAGGGTATAGAATTTAGTGTTAATTATTAATGTAAATATTTAGGGTTTAGTGTATAGGGTTCAAGGTACATCTCCTAGTGTTTAGGGTTTAGGGTGTAGGGTTTATGGTCAATGATAGAGGTTTGAGGGTCTACCTACCTCTTTATATATCATCTCACATCTCCTCCCTCTCTACTCTCTTCCCCATCTCTATTGTTCTCTATCTCACTCCTCTCTCTCTCTCTTAGATCTACCTCTCTCTATCTAACCTCTCTCTCCACTATCTACCTCTCTCTATCTCAAATTTCTATCTATCTCCCCTTCCTACCTCTCCCATCATCCCTCCTTATTTATCTATCCCTCCCTCCCTATGTAGATCTATCATATCTCTATCTCACATATCTCTCTTTCTCTTCCTCTATTATCTTTATCTCACTTCTCTCTATCTCTCTCCCATGTATCTCTTTCCTATCTCCATTTAATATCTCTAAATTATTTATTATTTAGGGTGTAGGACCTATAGTTTATGGGTTTAGGGTTGATGGTTTATGATGGAGAGTTGAGAGTTGAGGATTTAGGGATTAAATTTAATTATGTAGCTTTTAGTGTTAATTTTTTTTGGGTTTTAGGGTTTAACATATAGGATATAAGGTTTATGCATTATGGTTTAGGTCATAGGGTGTAGGGTTTACAGTTGAAAATTTAAGGTTGAGAGTATAAGATTAAGTTATAAGGTTTAGGTTTGAGGGTATAGGAACCTTGAGGGTTGAAGGTATAATATTTAGGGTAGAGTGTATAGGTTTTATGACCCAAGGCTAAGTGTAGAGTTTATATTTGAGGGTATATGATATAGTGTATAGGGTTGAAGGTATATCATTTAGGATTGAGTGTATAGGTTCGAGGGTTCATCCTATAGTCTTTAGGTTTGAGGGATATGGTTTAGGGGTGAGGGTATATGATATAGGGTTTAGGGTTGAGTGTATATAGTTGAGGCTTTATTATATAGGCCTTAGGGTCTAAGATTCAGGGATAGGGTTTAGGGTCAAGAGGGTATGTGGTATAGGGTTGAGAGTTGAGGGTTCATCCTATAGGATTTAGGGAATAGGGTTGAGGGATAGGGTTTAGGGTTGAGGGTATAGGGTATAAGTTTTAGGGTTGAGGGTATAAGGTATAGGGTTTAGGGTTGAGGGTATAGGGTATAGGGTTTAGTATATAATTAAGGGTTTAACCTATTGGCTTTAGTTCCTAGGATTGAGAGATAAGGTTTAGGGAACTAACGATATAGGATATAAGGTTTTAGGTTATGGGTATAGATTTTAGGGTTAAGTCTCACATCTCCCTCTCTCTACTTTCCTCATCTCTATTATTATCTATCTCACTTCTCTCTCACCTAGATCTACTTCTCTCTATCTAACCTCTCTCTCTCCACTATCTACCTAGATCTCTCTATCTCATCTTTCTATCTATCTCCCATTCCTACCTCTCCCCTCATCCCTCCTTATCTACCTCTCCCTCCCTTCGTACGTAGGTCTTTATTATCTCTATCTCACATGTTTCTTTCTCTTCCTCTCTTCTCTCTATCTCACCTCTATCTCTCTCCCATGTCTCTCTCTCTCCTCTCTTCCTTTAATATATCTAAAAATTATTCATTATTTAGGGTGTAGGGCCTATGGTTTATGGGTTTAGGGATTAAATTTGTTTATGTAGGTTTTATTTTTAAATTATTAATGTTGGGTTTTAGGGTTTAAAATATAGGGTATATAGTTTATGTATCAAGGTTTAGGTCATAGGGTGTAGGGTTTACAGCTAACAATATAGAGTATAGGGTTTAGGGTTGAGAGTATAGTATTGAGTGAAAGTTTTAGGTTTGAGGCTTGAAGGTATAAGGTTTAGGGTAGATTGTATAGGCTTTACGGCCTAGGATTGAGTGTATGGTTTAGGATTGAGGGTATATGATATAGGGTATAGGGTTGAGGGTATAGCATTTAGGATTGAGTGTATGGGGGATCATGGGTTCATCCTATAGGCTTTAGGGCCTAGGTTTGATGGATATTGTTTAGGGTTGAGGGTATACAGTATAGAGTTTAGGGTTGAGTGTATATGGTTGAGGGTTTATTATATAGGCCTTAAGGCCCAAGGTTGAGGTATAGGGTTTAGGTTCAAGAGGGTAAATGGTATAGGGTTGAGGGTTGAGATTTCAGACTATAGGGTTTAGGGACTAGGGTTGAAGGATAGGGATTAGGGTTGAGGGTATAGGGTATAAGGTTTAGGGTTTGCAATATACCTGGTATAGGGTTGAGTATATGGTTAAGGGTTTAACCTATTGGCTTTGGTTCCTAGGGTTGAGGGATAAGGTTTAGTGTTGATGGTATAGGGTATAGGGTTTGGGGTTATGGATAAGGAGTTTAGGGTTAAGTCTCACATATCCCCCTCTCTACTCTCCTCCCCATCTATATTATTCTCTATCTCACTTCTCTCCCTCCCCTAGATCTACCTCTCCCTATCTAACCTCTCTCTTTCTCTCTCCTCTATCTACCTAGATCTTTGTATCTTAGCTTTCTATCTATCTCCCCATATTACCTCTACCCTCATCCCTCCTTATCTACCTCTCCCTCCCTCCCTATGTAGATATCTCTTCTCTCTATCTCACATATCTTTCTTTCACTGCCTTTCTTCTCTCTATCTCGCCTCTCTCTATATCTCCTCCATTTCTCTCTCTCCTCTCTCCCTTTAATATCTCTAAATTATTTATTATTTATGGTATAGGGACTATGGTTTATGGGTTTAGGGTTGATGGTTTATGATAGAGAGTTGAGAGTTGAGGGTTTAGGGATTAAATTTAATTATGTATGATTTAGTGTTAAATTATTAATGTTGGGTTTTAGGGCTTAACATATAGGGTATAATTTTTATGTATTAAGGTTTAGATTGTAGGGTTTGGGGTTTACAATTGACGATATAGGTGATTAGGTGGAAAATAGGGTTCATCAAAATGAATCAATAAGATGACGAACCACTTAGTTTTCCCACCTAAAATATATGCAATTATGAGAGCCAAAAGATGCAAATAACAATCAGAAATGATGCCTAACTGTTATAGCAACTATGAGGGAAGTTTTTAGATCTCAAACAGGTGTGTACCTTGCTATAAGAAGCCTATTTTTAGGGCACAAAGGACTCATTCGCCTTTAGTGGCGAATGGGTCTTTGTTAGGGTTTCTGAAACTAAGATCTGGGTTATTTCCTTGATTTCTGTACTCTCAAATCCCGAGTTATCAGCTCATGAAAACCTATTCTTAATTATTTAGCTTCAATTCTTCATTCTTTCACTTTAAAGGTCAACTTTACAACTTTACAACTTTGACATTTTTTCTCTAAAATTGCTCTCCACTTGATCTTCAACCCATAAATCCACAAACACATGCACTCAAGCGAAGAAAAACTTGTTGATTGTTAGTGAATAGGTGTTTTCCTAAGTCAAACCCCTTGTAGGTAATTAAATCAAATGATGAAATAAGGAAATTGAAGCATGAAACATGAAATGATGCAATGTGGATACTTAGATGTTGTATTGTAATGCAAATCTACAATCTAACATGTAGTAGCCATGAAGAATGTAGATCTTGATCCTTGAATAAGATGTGAACAATGCTTGCAAGTATATCCTCAATGCTACACTCACAATCTTAGCTCAACAACATGTATGAATGCACTAAACCCTAGACATGATGGAATGATCTTGAATTGCTGCAATAAACACTTGATAATCTACCTTTGAAAATTCTCTTGTGATGCTCTATAATGATCTCTTGAAATTTCTAGAATGCTTCATAAACTTGCTAGGTGAAACTATGTGAATTAAACCCTTATTTATACTAAATCAAGAGATTAATCACGAAATGCAAACAATTCAAGCTGACACCGAATATAGAGATAAAAATTATTAAATTCCCACCACAATGAAATTCAAAAAGGGGTTCCTCATGAAAGGAGGAACCATTCGCCACCTAGGGTGAATGGGTCTTGACACTATTTTCCAGGACCATTCCTTCAAGGCATGAAAGAACATCAAAAACCCATTTAGAATCAACTGATAAAGGGGGGTCCTATAGAGGGAGGACCCATTCGCCACCAAGGGTAAATGGGTCCTAACACCATTTTCCAAGACATTGATTTTCCCAATTAAATGTTACGAAATTTGAATTGTGGGTTTTGGGATAGATCTTTGGGAGGTGTCATAATTAAGGCTTAAATTTGAATTAAAGGGGCCAATTAACTCCAATTAACCATAATTAATTAAGAGGACCCTAGATAAGTGTGAAATTGTGTTACAACACTTTAAAACACCATAAATAGGGTACACATTAGGTATATTTCATTAAAAGGGGCCCATTAGGCTTAATTAATTGAATAAACCTTAGAAAAGTGTGAAAGTGTGTTACAACACTTTACAACACTTTTGCAAAGGAAAAATTAAGGTAAGTTTTAAACAAATAAGGGCCCTAGAATGATTTGAATGTGTACAACACATAATAACACTATTCTAAGACATAGTTAGGTTAATTCAATGACAATTATTCCCAAACCAAGGGAGAAATGATACTTTTTTCGTTACTACAATAGGGTATAGGGTTTATGGTTGAGAATATAATACTAAGTTATAAGGTTTAGGTTTGAGGGTATAGGAACCTTGAGGGTTGGAGGTATAAGGTTTAGGTGAGTGTGTAGGCTTTATGACCTAGGGCTGAGTGTGGGGTTTAGAGTTGAGGGTATATGATATAGGGTATAGGGTTGAGGGTATAACATTTAGGATTGAGTGTATGGGGGTTCGAGGGTTCATCCTATAGGTTTTAGGGCCTAGGGTTGAGGGATATGGTTTAGGGTTGAGGGTATATGATATAGGGTTTAGGTTTGAGTGTATATGGTTGAGGGTTTATTATATAGGCCTTATACACTAGTAGAATTTGGCAAATAAATGACTATGTGACTAAAACTTTTAGTCACGTGACTAACACTAGTAGTATTTGGCAAATAAATGACTAATTTGGTCATTAGGTAAAATCACAACTAAATGACTAAATAAATGACAAATATCATAAAAATAAAAATGACCAAATAAATGACTAATATTAGACAAATAAAAATGACTAAATATATGACTAAATAAATGACTATTACTCCTCTATTCTTTTTTCCTTTGAATTTGATCATAATCCATAGAGCTTAAGCCCCCCTCATGGGACCCCCACCTAAGTGGGCCATTTGGCCACCTAGGTTGCTTGATGCACCAAAAATACCTATTGCATGGAAGGAATTTCCTCTCAGTGAAGTCTTAAGGCCTTCACATATTTTATAAAAAATTTAACATTTACATTCTTTAACTTTTATTACTCATTATGTTAGGGAGCCATAATTTCAACACATACTCTCTAACATATTAACATACATAATTTAAATGAACACACATATAAATAAAAAAGAAATTTCCCAGGTATATATTACTACCATTGCCACTTAGCATTGGCTAGAAGTGCATTAAATTTGAAGCTTCTATGAATGAATGTGAAAAACATTACATTTGTTATTTTAGAAGAGTCACTTCTTGAAAATTCCAATTCATTTACCATTGCTTCAAACCATTTGCCACATATAAAGATATAGAATTGTATTATTCAACTACATATGCTATTAATACCACTCATTTCATTTACATATACTAAATTGAAACTATTAAATTATACCATAGACTAAAATCTAAAAATTGACATTCCATCAATATTTAAAAAATATATATTATTCATAGAAATTAACTAATAAAATTGTGTCCATGCCAATGCAAGAGGATTAAATGAATCTTAGCCGATCATCATTTTTTAGTCATTTTTTTGGATTTTTTTCATAGTTTTTTGCTACTTTCCCTGCCACTATTGGTTTCCTGCTCATCCAAACTCTTGCTTGTTGGTATTGACCTTTCACTTCTCCAATTTGGCAAGCTGCAACCTGAAAATAAGGTTTTGACGAGGGTTTTAGAGTATGTATCATCAGCATCTTCGACACCATGACACAATTTGTGTAGAATTTTTAGGTAAGTCACTTGCCATGGTTTTAGTGAATTTTATTTTTTGGAATCTTTAGGTGTTTGTTGTGAGTGGGTTTTCTCAGGTTCATCCAAGATGAACTCACAATTAAAAGCACACCCCCTTGTCTGAATCCCCATCCAAATCAACCTGGATCCCAAACTAGATTTGAAGTAGACTCGAAGCTAGGGTCTACACCGAGCAAATGGGATACTTAGCAAATAACAAGAAGAAACAAAAAAGTGAAAAAAGACTCAACCCATACCCCGATTGTACTTGCACCAAACCTGGATTGAGAACTAACCAGACCCAGATCTAAGGGTTTTCCCAATGGAAAGGTAATGCATGAAAATAGAGCTAGAAATACTATCTGAAGCACAACTAGTGATGCATGTTATCTCCAGAAATGTGTTTTTCATAAATCTTACACTAAAATTAGGTTTGGAAAAACTGGATGGCTAACCAAGTGTCTAATTAGTTTTCTTTGAATAAGTGCCAAGCTTCAGTAAGGAGAGAAGCTTGGAAGATTTTCGCAAGGAGAGAAACCAAGTTTCTAGAAGTGAAGAAAAGAAACCTATTATGTAGAGTATGTAGTGATTACACTCAACTGTGTTTTGAAAAAAAAATGTAACTTAGAAAGGGCTTATTGAGTGGAAGTAAAAAGTTAAAAACCATAATTTTTTTTGAAAAGTCACCATTAGTTGTCCAATGTCATGAAGACTATAAGGATCACATCATCTCAAAAAAGAATTTAAGATAAGATGATGTAGAAATGGAATAAGCATAAACATTTCAAGATAGATGCCAAAAGTGTAAGGTAAAGTAGGTATGCCTATTTCATCAATTGTATTTATAATGTAGTCTAATAATCCTTGAGTTGTATGAATATCCCTTGTGAAAGTATCAAAAATTATGTCAGCAAGAAGCAAATGATGTAGAAAGTGGCTTGGGACCCAATCAAAGGCTTTACAATATCTTGCAGTTTTGATTTTCTCAAAAAGAAAACTCTTGTTGTTTTGATTTTTGCAATTTGGCTTTGATCCTTTTGATTTTGCAAATAAAAAACAAAACATTGATATTTGCAAAAATCAAAACAAATTACCAAGGCTCTCATGACATTTGATTTTTTATGAAAAATTATAAAAGTATAATAAAGTGTTAACTTATGATTTCTCAAAAATCATAGAAAGGAAAACCTAAGGAAAATTAAATGTTTGATTTTCCCCTCCAAATGTTAAGAAATATTCCTAAGGCATGAGCCTAGGTGAGGGAAATATATGCAAAGGTAAAATACCATAAAGGTATTAATGAAGGGCATTTTAATCTAAAATGATGTGATAAAAAATCACATAGACGAATTAGGGTAAGAAAGAAACCCTGGACACAAAAGTCGAGCCCCCCAATTTTCGGCCTCATTTTCAGTTTGACATTTTGGAGAAAGCTCTAAATGCAACCGCCATGCCTCTAGGATTCGAGCTAGAGTTCCTCATCTTTGCAGTTTCTGAGTCTATTCTTCTCAAAAAATCTTGAAGGAAATTGCAAAGGGCAAGTATTCCCAACTACGACCTCTCTTGTTCTCCATTTGAAAGCATTCTCGAGCTTCCATGCCGCGGTATTCACCATTTTCTGGTGCATTCTTTCATTCTTGTATTCTGTATTAGCATATCCTCCATTTTTCTTGCATTCTCGACTGCCATTGAGGAGCTTAACTTGAGTTTTTTGGAAGACAATGATGGAAGAGGACCGCGGGTTTACATGTATTCTTCCATAGTGCAAAGCTTGGTAAGCTTGAATCTCATATTATTTTCTTATTTTTTGTTGGGAACAACTTGATTCGAGCTTACAGTGAATGAAGCTTTTGTGTTTACATATTTTCCATGTCTTATAGCTATGGTTGCATTTTTTCCATTTGGGTTTTCTACGTTCTCTTCATTCCGAGAAAAAACTTTAGGGGTTTCTTCATTTCTTGCAAAATGCAAAAGATAATATTTTTATTTCCTGGAAAGACAAATGAAATAGTAACCCATGCAAAGCCATGGCTGGAAAACTCATAATGGGTCTATATTTTAGACACAACTCCTTGCTCGAACCCTCAACTTGTGTAGTTACATTATACATTCTGGGTGTTCTTATTTGCCAGATACAATCTTGAGGCTTCCTCCTCTATCTAGGAAACAAAGAGAACTTTATTCACAACCTTGAATTTGGCAAAATTGGGTTGTATTTTGAAACCCTTATTTTGCAACAGATGCACATCCCGTGAGTTCCTCCTTCTTGCATTTCCCCTCAAAATCATCATGACTACATTGAATTTTCATGGATTTCCTTTTAATAGTGAACTATCATGCTTTATTTCCTATAAATGATTATAATGGCTGCATCTGTGCTTTTGTATTTCCATTCAATGTTTGTCATATCTCTTTATTCTAAAAAAGATACAATGAAGCACTATTCCTTATCGCCACCATACCACTTTAAAACTATTACATATGACTACAAGTCCTCTAATTGCTTTGGTTAAGGCCCATCAGTTATTTCATTATGAAATAATTGGCAATATTATCTCCAAAAATAAACTCTCTGTAGCATAATGATGACCTCCTATGACTTATAGTGTAGCCAATTCACTTGCTGAAAGTGATTGTCTTCCATTGCACTCACTTCATGGCAACACCATATTTTGTTCATATCATTTTAAGTTGAGAGCACATAGTGAAACTAGAGTGCACTGTTGTTTTCTTACCATCAATGCTCTTTTACTCTCCATGATATTAAGAAGGGTATAGTTGTCTTCTATTGATGATATCCTGTGGATCTCTCTTTTGCAATAAGAGCTTGGTGATTTTTTCCATGCATTACCCTCATGTGAATGATGATTCTCTTGGACTTATGCATATTACATCCATTGCTTGTTCCATCTACAAGCTGTCATCTTGTACTTCTATGATTGACAAAGATTGAAGCTCTTTTTGTATTATTCATGCATTTTTATCTCCCATTGTCAAAAAATTGTACCCACAGATCTGTGACTGCAAGGTCTCCCTCCACGACCTTGCTATTTTTTTGTCATACTATTTTCATATTGACATCGTTATCTTTATGCAATTTAGAATTCCAAAGAATAGAAGGGCATGATCCTAATGTCTTCAATATCTGAGAGCTCCTTAGAATAAACAAATGAATCCTATTGGAATTTTAAATGCATAATCCATAACATAGTCCATTATTCTCATGATATTGCTACTTGGGGACATTTATTTGTATTTGTTCTCCTTATACTTTTCCTTTATGCTTCCTGTATTGCTTCAATGGCTGTCCATTTGCAAAATCCATGCTTCCTTTTGAAATTTTCATACAGTTTTATGATATTCATATATGGAACATAGTGCATTATGACTTTGTGCATTCTACTTTATTACTGTTTTCCCATAATATCCATGCATTTTTTCTCTTCATGACCCTTGAGAAGAACATAGTTGTTTTCCTTCCATTGATGATGACTAGTGAGGGTTATCTTTTGCAATACAAGCATGGTGACTGCTTCCTCTGGCATTGAGATCTTGTTTGTTCAATTCAATTCACTATATTACATCAAATGCACTTACATATCATATTGAATAGTTGAGGCTCCTCCACTTCACTGGCTAAGGCATGAATAAATATGAATATGCACTACAACTGTATCTTCATGGCATCATTTTTATCATCCTACAGTTGATCATGAAGGTTGAATGGCTGTCCATTTGGCATAAAAATTGTAGCTACATCTGTGACTCATGATCTCTTGGTTGCTATCTTTGTATTTGATCAATAAATTGATACTTCATAGTAACAAAGATAAATACCTATTTCATTATGCAGTGTTGTCCTCTCTTCTTGACGATGATTTTTACTCATACAAGACAATTGTTCTATTGCTGCCCATTGTCATGGTTGCACCTTTTATATAGCTATTCCTTCACCTTATTTGACTGTCTTGGACAAGTTCACTACACTTGTATGGTTATCATCTTATCCTTTAAGCTAATGATCATGGAAGGGTGATGATCCTAAAGTTCATGTAATCACTTGAGGTGACACTCCTTATGATGATCCACTTCAGCAATTGATCATTTATGATCTTCAATTCATTGCACCTTTAGACTTGATTGTCCTGAATGGTCAATTGCTTGAGTTTTTATGATAATTGATGTACTCCTTTAGATGCATATCTCTTGAAAAAAGCTAAATTATTTCCTTTCTAAAATCCCTCTATGGAATTTTGAGGGGCAGCATTCTGGGTCTCAACCCTTGTAGGAGCCCGTTTTACACCACATGCTTTAAAATATTCAAAACTAATCAACAACATGGATTTTCCTATACCTACACAAGAAACAAACAGTGTTAGATAAAAATAATAAATTTAGAAGTTTCTTTTGATGTTTCCTCCTTTAGATTCTCTGACACACTTCTTGATTTTTCTCAATTGTTTCAATGCATCATAAACAATATTCTACATTGTTGTTGATGGATAATGTAGGAAATTTCATAGTATGAGCTCTAACAAAGCTTTCATCCACTTGTAGGTTCACTTGGAGCACAGAAACAGAAAAAAGAGCTCACTACTGAAGTCAACTTGAAGACACAACTAGTCAATGATGATTATGTCCTCTCTTACATGCTCTTTTCTCCTTTATCTTTAGTAGTGTAGAATATTCTTTGTGATTCATTTTTCATCTACTCCCATGAATTGTGTGGGACACTTGATTCTCCTTTTTACTCCAATGAATACAAAAACAACATTTGTGAAATACTTGTTCAATTATGTACTTTCTTCTTTTTTGCAAACAATGTATGGAACATTGTGAATAAATGACAAAATGAAAGCACTTATTTTTCTTTTATGCAATACTTAATGCTGCAAATTATATATGGAAAATGAAAAGCACATTGCATTTCTTGAAACTCAACAACTGAAATTCTTCACCTTAAAATGAACTTTAATCAACCAACTCTATCAATTTGAGTTGTGTGAAAAATTGATAACATCTATTAGTGGTAACTTATTTCTGGTTGATTTTGGAAAATTGGTACAACATAAAACTTGACTTAGAAAATTATCAAGTTGCATAGACCACCTTGTTTCTATTGATTATCAGAGTACTATCTGTATTGCTTCTCATGCACAAATTTGCATAATCTTAGTTCGTTAAATGGATTTTAGCTAGCAAGATACCATATAAAAGGTATCAATGTTTTTCCCTTTTCTTGTGTATGTTTCAAAAGGTTGGCACTAAGTTCTAGAGTAAAATTCATTTTTTGTAATCTGGATCTGAATTATGCTATATGATAGCCTCCACCATATATGACACTGATTCTAGTCTGACAATTTGTATGTGAGCAGTGCCTTCCAGTAACTATTGATGTTGGGACCAACAATGGAACATTGTTGAATGATGAATTCTATGTAGGGATTAAATAGAGACATGCTATAGGCCATGTTTTGTTCTTGACTAGAAAATATTGGCATCTTTACTTTTCTAACTTTTCCTATGGCCCAAGTCTACATAGTAAAAATTTCTAACTATATTATGTGCTCAAGGAATATGGTGACCTTCATGAGTTCATGTATGTTGTCAAACAAGCTTATGGAGAGAAAGTCCTTATCCAGGTCAGGAGGAGCCCCTGCTTTTAATTGAATTAGATCTTTAACTTGAGATTCCTTTGTCAAATTGGGTTAAAAATATGGTCTAAGTTTTCCTGTAGAATTTTCCTTGTTGTAACTAATAGTGAATACCTAACACAATTTTCTATAATAATTGCATCTTCAATTAATATCTAATCTACAATGTTTAGCTGTTGCAAGAAATAATATATGAAAAATATTTGTCAATCCATTATTTGTGATTTTCAGAGAATTAATCCATATTATGCTATTTATTGCTTTAGCTTACAAAATCTTAAGGAAACTGAAGAAACATGTGCTCTTATGACAGTTTGAAGACTTTTCTAATCACAATTCCTTTACCTTGCTGGAGAAGTACTCTTCATCTCACCTTGTCTTCAATGATGATATTTAGGTATGTCCATAGTTCACTACATTCTAATTGTCAAAGTGCTAGAATGATTTGCATATTTTTTTCTTATCTCAAGTTTGTGAAATGATGATTATGTAAACTTTGTGTCAAGTGAATATGACTCCTAGTATGTGTCTTTGTGATAGAACTATATTTTGAAATGGGAGATGGGTTTATCTATGCCTAGAAAATGACCAAGATAGTTTTGGCTCTCTCCAGATACTTCTCTGGAATGCCTCTTAACTTTCAGGAGACATGTCCCCACAAGACACATGCAAATACACTTAAAAGACAGATTGGAAAATAAATAAAAACAACCAAATTGTCTAACAATGCTTTAAAAACATCATGTAATCCACCAAGAACTTTTCAGAGCATAAAAGGGTGCATGTTCTTCAAAAAAAAGGAAAAATGAAGGTTTTTCAGGGAGTAGATGAATACAAGGAGGATCAAGATGTTAGAGAGAGAAATGAGGGTTCCAAATGAGTGCTAAGTTTTCTTTTATAAAATGACCAACTATTAAAAAACTCACTAGGGTGATCATTCATGGGTTTGGAGGGGATTTGAATTTAAATTCGAACTAGACACTAGCACATGCCCTCAAGATAGAACCATTTGAAAGATGGGGAACATAGTTTTACAGTAGAAGGGATTTTAGGTTGAGTGACTTGGCGCACCTGTGATGAGTTTTGGGAATAGAAATGGGAAAAATGAGACATAATAATGACTGAGTGACCCAAAAGAGTGCAAGAACGGACAGCAAAAAGTGTGAAGTATGCAGTTGTGATTCTATACATTTAGCCTGAGTAGTCTCTTATGTTCTAACTTTATTCATTTCACTGGTTATATGCTACTAGTTGTTCAATGTTGTATCCTCTCTACATGGATCCAACAATTCCCTCTTTGTCAAATTGGTAACAATAGTATTTAGAAACACCAATTTCTACCTGAGAGCAACTAAAATCCTTCCTAAGAAAAGTGCCCTTTCCACTATAACTATCAGTTCTAGTGTCTCCTTGTTCATTTTTTCTGGCATCTCCTCATTTTTCATTTCTTGATAGAGAGTTTCTAAAATATGTACAAGATGTTCTTCAATCTTAACAATCAATGTTGAGATAAAATGGAAGTATTGCTCTTGCAAATAAGGTGCTAAATCATTTATCCTTGAAGGAGATTTATGTGCATAAAGAAAAATTTGGAGGTCTTCCATAATATTCTTGGACCCCTCATCTATGGTATCTTTTATTTGACTAACCTCAGTTCCAAAATAAGCATTAAGGCAACCAAAACAGTCTTCATCATTTTTCATCATAAATCTAAAACTCAACCCAAGTAAATTGACACTTTTTAGGCCCCCTCTCTTGACAAGCCAACCCTCACTAGTAGTTAATTTGTGCAAATGTGTTTCAACATCTTTGTAACATTCCAGAGATGTAACTATGGCTTCAAGGAATTTACAAACCTTAACTCTCTCACGGAGATATGAAAATCCATCAACTATTATTTGTTTCATCCATATAGCAAAAATGCTTTCAAAAAGTTCATCCCACAAACTCTTTGAGTGATTCAAAACAATATCACACACACATTGCCATGGAAACTCAACATTTGAACCAAAAACCATTTTTAGCCACTCCAAGCTCGCTTCAAATGCATCCAGACTGTCCAATGTTTCTCTGATCAATGTCTCATTCTCTGCAAGTTCCTTACCACTTTTCACAAGATCTGACAAATACTTTCCCCCAAGCCTATCTATAGAGAGAATATCATCTGCACATGTCTTAAGCCATGCCAAGGAAGACTCTGATATAAATTTTCTTGGAAAATTGTGCAAATTGTGTCAAGCACCTCCACCATGTTGGATGACACGTGGGAGAAGCAGATGGTAGAATTGTTATGTTGGATTAGTGAATCCCAGTTGTATGGCTCTAGGTTGTTAGGTGTGTGTTTTGGGTTCTTGTTTAGTTTTAGAATGACATGTCATAGGAAATCACATAAGGCTCACAACCCCTACCTACATGGTAGTGTACCTAACAACCCTCTTGTACAATTTTTTTAACTATCAAGTGATGTCCACTTTAAGGTTTTTTAAAGTAGTACTTGGTGAGAATGGTCTAGGAGTTGTAGGTTCCTCCATACCTATCACAATTTGGCAGATGTAATGCCAAATGTTGTGTAGGCTAGCTTGCATGCCTCCTACTGTCACGGTAGTTTGGGAATATGGACGTGCTCAGTGTTGCACCAGAAATGCCTATCAAAAATGAAAACGTGGGTTCCCCTATAGGTGCCAGTTCTATGAATGGGAAGGATCCTCCAACAAAGAGACCCAATGAAGGAAAATAATTATACCTAGTTTTGTAAGTGCTTAAAATAGCATAGGAATACAAGGAAATCCCATGATGATCCAACGATCTAGCACACAACACATGTGACATGAGTAACCTTCCTTCAACTAGCCATTTACTATGCATTTGTGCATTGTCGCCTTTTGAAAATTGTTGTTTTTCTTTTTAGTTACAAAATTGCCCCTTTCCTAAGTCAAACTACTTTAGCAATTCCTTATTGACAAAATAGGTGATTTAGAATCAATTTTTTTTCCCACATGATTTCCCTGATTGCACCATTTTTACACCAATATGGGCTCTCAAACTCAAGTTCAACTCATCCTTGATTGCATCCAGCATAGGAAATCTCCTAGTTAGCCACCCTAATTATCGATCTAGCCATATTAATTTTCCCCCAAATGAATTTGCATGGATCTTTTATTTGCATCTTTTTGGAAATTTTGAATTCATGCTCTTGCATCTCCACACATAGCTAAATGTTCTTGCAATTCTCAAGTTTCTTTTTTGGTCTTGTAGGTATTGTTTTTTTTGGTTGTGTTTGCATGGTGGAGGTATTTTGGGATGGATTTCCACTAAGCATTGAAAAGAGACCATAACCAAAGGTGTAAAGACAGTGTCTGACAAGCCCCTCTAGGCTATGTTTATCTATAATTCAAAAGTAACCCTGGTATATGTAAATGAAATGCTAGGAGAGGAAGACCTTGGGGTTAATGGGTCACCTCTTTCTAAGCCCCTAGCATGAAAATTTTTTATTGTAAAAATAGCTACAAGGGTTCTAGATGCAACCTTGTGCATGAAGCTCTTGCAAATAATCCTCCAAGAGCAATTTGAAGGAACAGTCTTACTCTCGAAAAAGCTCAGCCCTAAACATGAGGAAGTGAAAAAGGAGAAGTCTTATGAAGCATTGGATGCAAGGAATTTGAAGATAATGAAAAATACTACTTGAATATTGGAGCAAGAGGCACATATATTGCATGCCTTATGTCATGACATCCTCCCAATGTTGCACAAGCTAATCATAATGGTCACACATTGTGATGGAAGGCTTGAGGTGTAACTAATCACACAATCCCCACATTTTGCGGTAATATGGTGCATATAATTATAAAGTATGTGGAGATATTATGAGGGATGTGTATCTAAAACCCCAAATCCTTCTAGGCAAGCCTAGGAGCTTCTCAATTGAAGAAGTAATATATTGCAGAGGTGCTTCATCCTTTGGAGGGGGTGCTAGAGTGTTTGCTAAGGAATCTGTTGGTGGTGTTAGACACTACCTTTTTGGATTCTTATTCATTTCTTTGCTACTAATTCATTCCACAACATCTATATTGGAGATCGTACGATGTGTTATTCTTAGGTTGTGTCTTTTCTAAAATTCCTTGTGCATGTTGCTCTAGATTCTAGTCTAAAAGGTAGGATGTTCTTAGTTTGAAGGTGGTTGCTCTTTCCCCAAGTTGAAAGGGATTTTTGGGTGGCATTTTGTTATCAATATTAGAGTTTATTATGCTATTTATTGCTTCATGGGCTTCCACGCATTTATTGTAATGACACTTCTATATTTCCAAGCAAAGGCCCCTATAGAACCCCCAACTATTTATTCTAAAAATAATAATATATTGATATTCAAATTTTCAATGCATTGTTCAGTGTTGGTCCTATTGATTTATTATGTTTAGTGTTTAGTAGTTTACAACTTAATTTTACATAAAAGAGTAAAGACTTAGATAAACTGCAATTTCTCAAAGATCTTTTTATAACTATTATATCAAGTATAATATTATATTTGCACCTTGTCCCCACTTTTGGGTCAATGCCTTAGTCCCCACACCCTGAAATCCAACCTTGTGTTCCCCCTTTCCCCCCATTCTAAAACTCCATGGAATTTTGGAAAATTCTGTTAAGGGAAAAGCTTACTGAGTTATGTATCTATGTTTAGATAAATATGATTCTTTGATTTAGAATGGGATTTCAAACAATAACTTTCAGGTTAATGCAGGTTATTCCA